>JAPMLY010001039.1:0-134073 GCA_026401115.1 Tetraselmis chui | reverse complement strand
ACACACACACTCCTCTCTCGCAAACAACCAAACACGGAGCCCTCCTCGCCCGCGCCGCGAAGGACGGCGCCGATTTTTCTTACCACAAAAAACACTCAACCCTCACAAATATCCAGTTCACACACAAACAAGAATTCATGTGGGGCGTCCACAACACCCGCCTACTTACTCACAACCCCACCCTGCGCTGCCCCCTATGTGGTCAATTCATCAGCAACGGCCACATGGCCGGTAACTGCCCCTCTATGTCTGGTCTAAGACAGGACCGACACAACAGCGCTCTGCAACTCCTACTCTCCCTACTGGAACGCCACAACGGAGGACGTTGGGAAACCATCACCGCAGACTTCGGTAACAAACCCATAAAATCGTTTGCTTCCCCCACCCCTGCCCTCACTCCACTTGACTGCCACCCACCTCACCCCACCCACATGCCCACCCGACTTGTTGCTGCTGACGAAGGTCTCTCGCCTGACTCCCTCACCTCATGCCCCGCCGTCCTCCCCCCTGAGATTCTCCCCCCCCTGCTTCGTCCCCCTGCACACAAACCTGACTTCATCCGCATCCTCGAACCCCGATTCGTTGGTCACTCCAACGGTCGCCGTCGCTACGCGTCCATAAAAAAGATTCAGATAGGGGAATGGAAGTACTGCACAGACAACAACCTCTCCCACACAGCCGACCTCATACGTGACAAATACACACCCCTTGCGAACGCCATCAGAAACCACTGGCCAGGCACAGTGGTCGACATCCTCCCCATAGTCATGAGCCGCACAGGTACACCGCACTCCTCCACCATCACGAGTCTCACCTCCCTTCTCACCGCCCGCACCGACCCTCCAGATAAACTCGTCTCCAAAGCACATCTCGACACATCTCGCATTCTTGCACAACTCCATACGCATACTGTCCAATGGCTGCATCACCTCCTACGCATATACCGCATCAAGTCCCGCACGACCTCCCGCCGCGCATCCGCACATTGCCCCCTCGCACGACCCTGAATGCACACAACCTTCGCCTCTAATTGCACCCTCCCCGGGGGGGAGTAAAACCCCCGAACACCCTTGGAGAGGTTGGATTAGGTGGTTAACGGTCTAGCCCTGACTTGTAAGTTCCCTGTATGGCATAGTTGGGAGGGCCCAGAGACAGCAGCCGACGCATCCGGCCTTTGGTGAAAAACCGGCGCATACGGTACATGTTGTAAACAATTTCAAATTTCAAATTACATCGACCCTAGAGAGTGGTCGGACTTCGCGTCCCGTACGTTCTCGGAATGCCTACCCCCCTCCGGCACAACAGTCCCGTGCATGTGGAACCCTCGACACGACTAGGCCGACATTTTTTTACGGACAACGCGAGAATCTCCTCCCGCGACGAATATCGACACATGCTCTGCTATGGTGTATTTACGGCCGCCGCAAACTCGGCACTCGAAACTGCTATGGAAACGATTCGCGCGGTCACCTCTACCCCCGACGAAACAACCTACGCCTACTCACTCGTCGACGCGGCGCTACGTACACATCAAGCAGTGGCCTCAGCGGGGGAAGCGCGACTCGCCTATATCAGGCGCTTCAAGGCGAAGAAGATCCTCACCGGCGAAGAACACGTCGCGGAGCGTCTCGTCTACACACGCTACTTCGACACAGTCGCCTCCGACCGTGGAGGCAACGTCGTCGACGGACTCCTATCAGCCATGGAGGACAAGCGACTAGAAGTCAGCATCACGGCAGTTGCAAAAGCACAAGCATCTGCACAATTCAAGGCCGACAAGCCTAGACCAGGCAGACCGGACAAGCCGAACGAAAAGCCGGATAAGCCGGACAAGCCGGACAAACACAAGGCCAAGCCTAAGGACCGCACGGGAGGCCGCCCCCTCCCCTCTACCGACAAGGCACACAAGAAGACCGAGGCCGACAAGGAGGAATGACGGGGTGACCCGCCGCGCCGATTCCTGCACACCATATTCAAACTACATGCGTCATCGCGTGCGGCGAAACTGGCAAGCCTGGAAAAATATCGGCGCGAGCGGTCAAGTCTTGAGGTGGATCCAGGAGGGCGTTACTATTCCCTTCCAAAACAACCGACCCCCACCTCCGTTCAACCAAGGCATCTCACTACTAGACGCTACCCCCGAGCAACTCACCCTTCTTCGAGGCCGAACTCGCGCGCTTCGTGGAGACGGGCGCATGGGAACGCACCACATGAAGCAAATATGTATCCATACTGTTCTTAGTCGCCAAGCCCGGCAACAATAAGTGGGGATTTATCGTCGACCTTCGACACCTGAACAGCTTCTGCGTCAGAAAGCGACTACGGATGGAGTCTCTGCTAGGCGTTCGCCATCTCACGCGGAAGGGCGACTATATGTTCTCCTTCGACCTCAAGGACGGGTTCCACGCGCTTGGCATCGTGGCATAGCAGCTTGACTTCCTAAGAGTAAATGTGTGCGGTCAATTGTACCGACTAGCTGGCCTACCGATGGGTTGGTCGCTTAGCCCTTACCACTTCTGCGCGTTTACGGACACATTCGTACGACACCTCCGACAATCCGACCCCGGGGGGTTTACGACACACCACGGGCGGCCTACACAGCCCGACAGCGACATACCGAGCAAGCGCTTCCTACGACACACGCGGTGGCGCGGAGCAAAAATCTTACCTTACGTGGACGACTTCCTCCTCTTTGCTGCCACTCGTGCGCTCGCTCTGGCGCTCCGTGAGCGCGTCGACCGCCTCCTCACCAGTCTCGGCCTTCTCCGCCACCCTTCAAAGGTTGTTGGGAGCCGACGTAATATGGCCACCACCTGGGCATCGACATCGACACATCTACATGTGACTTCTTCGCCCCAGCGGAAAAGCTTTAGAAGCTCGCCAAACAAGCTCGACACCTACCGCAACGTGCAACAAGGAACAACAAATGGCTCCATGTCAAGGAACTCCAATCACTCGCTGGTCAGGCGTAGTACCTTTTTCTTGCTATCCCGGCGGCACGATTTTTCCTACGCGAACTCCACTCCGCACGGACTGGATCCGCCATTTTTTGTTGGGTTCGGATCCATGAGTACTTGATTTTTTAGGATCCGGAATTAGTGAGTACCTCTAAAAAAGGGATCCGGATCCCACGATTACCTGTGATTCTAGGGTTCGGATCCCGCGATTACCTGTGATTCTAGGGTTCGGACCCCGCGATTACTTGTGATTATAGGGTCCGGATCCCGCGATTACCTGTTATTCTAGGGTTCGGATCTAGCGATTACCTGTGATTCTAGGGTTCGGATCCAGCGAGTACCTGTGTTTTCGGTTCCGGAACCGAGTACATGAGTACTTTTAAATTTTTGGTTCCTTTGGACTCGTTGGGTTCGCGATTCCAACAAGTACTCGAAGTACTCATGCAAATTGATATAAATTGCGCATTTTGGGGGAAATTTGTATTGCAAATTCAATTTTTACATCTCTACTAGTTATGTGCGCCTTCTCATGCTTGGATCCCATACAGTAGATTTTCACTGAGGTATCCTGAACACCCTATCTTAATTCCCAAAAAGCTCCTCTTATGTACGTTGGATAGCCGTCGATGACAAGCTTTTCCCTAATCTAGACGGCCTACTACTTCCCGCTTGCCCCGCCATTGTTGCTAACTATGATAGGAGTTGGATGTGGACGGGCAGATTATGGTGGATTTCAAGCGCGTACGCACCGTTTAACTGGCCCTTGGGTGGGCTACAATCGATTCAAGGCTGCGGAATGGCAACAATCAAGGCTATTGAACCAATCCTAGACATACACCTCAACAAATTTGCATTGCCAAATACCTCCCCAAAAAACAGCGTGTCACTTCGGGCCACAACATAATCGTGAGATACTCGGAATCGTGAGTACTGATTGGGTATCGCGATTCCACATCGTTTTACGAGGATGAGGTACTCGCGATTACCGCGGATCCATTAAAATACGATGAATACCGGATCCAACGATAACTTACAATAACTAGTACCGGATCCTACGATTACTAACAATATTGGTACCGGATCCAACGATTACCTGTGATTTTAGGATTCGGATCCCGCGATTACCTACCGAACCTAGGGTTCGGATCCAGCGATTACCTGTGATTCTAGGGTCCGGATCCCGCGATTACCTGTGATTCTAGGGTCCGGACCCACGAGACCGAGTCCGAACCCGAGTAGTCTCGGGGATTCGCGGAGCCGTAGGATCCGGATCCAGTCCCTGCCACTCCGTACTTCGCGACAAGTGGGGAGGCCGCGTCCGCCTCACCCCGCAGCTCCGTCGCGATCTACAGTGGTGGGCCCAAACACCCAGCCACGCAAATGGCAAGAACATACACCGCCGGTCGAGTCAGCGTACATACACTGCGACACTTCGGGCTATGGTTGGGGGGCAGTACTGAACGGCAGACTCGAAGCGCGCGGCTTTTGGGGACTAGAGGACGAACAACAACACATTACATGGAAGGAACTGAAGGCCGTCCGTTTGGCCGTCCTCAGCTTCTTGCCACATCTAGCTGCCCGCAACGTCCTCCTCCACGAAGACAACCAAGCATTCTGCCACGTCCTGACCGGCCTTACGTTCCGCTCCCCAAAGTTGATGACCGAATTACGCCGCCTGTGGTACTTGTTGGACACCAACAACATTCACATCATGCCCAAGTACATCCGTTCTGCGGCAAACACGTGGGCAGACAAGCTCAGCCGCCACCTCGAAAGCGACGACAGGCAACTCGACCCCTCTGTGTTCCACGAGATGGACACACAATTTGGCCCACACACGATCGACCGGTTTGCGTCGGCCCTCAACCCGCTACTGCCCCGATACAACGCAAACTGGCTCGACCCAGCGTGCGAAGCAGTGGACTCCCTTCACCTCGCCGATTCGTCTTGGCGAGAAGGAAGCAATTGGTGCAACCCGCCATGGCCCATGCTACCCGACCTCGCCCATAATTGAAATTGAAATTGAAATTGAAATTGTTTACAACAATACCAGTAAAAACCGGCTGTCGTCTCTGGGCCCCCCCTTGTGCTATGCTCAACCTGTAGTTGGACTTCTAAGCGTGAGGCAGACCGTGAACCACTAATCCCAACCTCTCCAATGGCAGTAACGATACCGTCTAAAACATACCCGTATCCAGGTATTTATAATTTTCTGATCTATACGTATTTTTTTTGGATACAGTATGAAAAAATAAAGTGTCGCTAGTCTCCACGTTACGCGGCCTGCTCCAGCCGCTGCGGGGTCGCTGATCAGCAAGGCTGTCCAGCTGGAGCTGGTCGAGGCGAACCTGCCTGACCTCGGCTCCCGTGCGACTCCGGTCGTGCCGGAGCTTGGGGGGAAAGGCAGGTGAAAAACCCCCCTCGCATAGGTCGTCGTCGGTCCCGCCCCGATCCGTGCTCCACCCCGCCCGAGGTATTAGCCGCTCCTCTCGACGCAGCTCGCCACCTAGCCGAGTCTTCTCTCCTCCTTCGGGGGCTGAGAAGAGAGAATAACTAGGCTGCAGACGGTGTCCGGCTGGCTCTCCTGCCCCCGAGCCAGATTTTCTCCTGTCCCCTATCCTTTTCCCGTCTGTTTCCAACACCTATCTGATCGCGCTGTGGCCGTCCGTACCCTCCCCCGGTGGTTTACGTTGTTAGGGGGTCGCCTTTACGAGCAGTGTGCCGTTACGATAACCCTAGGCACACTGCCTGAGGCAGCCTATCGATAACCGGGTACCGACTAGGGAAGGGGTTGGAAGAACACAGGGATCGAGTCGCCGGTCCTCAAAAGATGGTGGGTACGGGAATTTTTCCAAAAACCCCCCGTACCGGGCTTTTCCGGCGGCGGGCGATCCTAAGGACCGCCGCCGCCAGACCGTGCCGCTCCTCCGGCTGCGACCCACCTCCGTCCTGCGTAGCATCAGGCCTCGCCCCCAGGGGAGACTTAAGACTCTCGCAGGGCTGGCGACTGCTAGCGAGCGCTGTCCCTAGCGCTGCTTCCCAGCTGTCCGCCGCCAGCTCCAACACCCTCGTCCCTCCGCTGATCCGTCCGTACCCCTTTGCGCCAAAAAATATTTCGCAAACGCCGCCCCCGCCCCATCGTCGGGAGAGTATCTGTGAGTATTTAGTCGCGAAAAGACATATCGGACAGGCCGAGCGGGAGATCCCTGTGCTGGTGTACGGATATTATGTTTTTCAAAACCCTCCGTACAGGGCTTCCCGACAGCTGCTGATCCCGCGGATCGCAGCTGCCGGTACCTCGTTCAGCCCCCTACCGTGCCAGGCCTGGCACGGCTATGGGGTTACCAGCGCCCACCGCGTGGAGGTAGAGGTAGGTGCCGACGGGCCTGCGAGCGCACCCCTCTCCGGGGCCGCCGCCGCTGCGCCGCCGGCGGGCGCCGACCTCGCCCATAAACTACAGTAGAGCGGCGCATCAGCCACGGTGGTCGCCCCCCGTTGGCAAGGAAAAGCGTGGCATCATGCCCTTACCGAATTGGCGTGCCACGAGACGGTTATGCCGGCCCGCCTCACTTGTTCCGTCCCGGGCGGCGGCACGGACGCGGTACATTCGGCAAGCCTCACTGGCCCGTCACTATCTTCCGGATTCCCTCCCGGCCTAGTTGTACCTCCGCCGGGGCGCGGTTAGTGCTACCCTGACCATGTTCAACACACGACACATCAGACCTGCAGACCAAGCGTACCCTACTCGAGCAGCCAAGGTGCGCTACAAGGTAGAGGTGGCAGGCTGCAACAACCCATGAGCCACCTCGATGCGCCCCTAGATGCAACGCGTACTTGGCGCTGACAGTCTTGGAGCTAAACCGCTCGACTTACTGACCGCCGCTTGGGCGAAAAGCACGTCCAACACGTACAACATCGCGATCAAGCCGTACTTCTAGTTCTGCGAGGAGCAAGGCCTACCGCCGCTAGCCGCAACAACCGCTACCATGGCCCGCTACATCGCATGGATCGGGGAACGTGGCACCATTAAGGCAACTAGTCTATAGCCTTACCTCTCAGCAGTGAACGGCTTCTTCAAGGACCACGGCGCAGAACCAGTCGCACAAGGCGATTTGGTAGCTAAGGTCCGGCGGGGTATCGCAGCGTCCCAAGTTTCCCTCCAGCCCAGCCGCACACGCTTGTACCTGGTAGCCCGGATTCTTGTATTATCGCTACGCCTGGCCAAGGACCTCCGCACACAGCTGACAGACACTTGGACTTAGACTCAAACGGACCTCATTCTACTGTTTAGAGCGTGTCTGGCGACGGTGCTCCTATCCACAATTTTTTTTCGCGGGGGAGCGGGAGTTGAGTGCCGGTCTGGAGACATGTTGTGAACTCCAACCGGTGGAATCCTCCTCTACCACGGAACGAGAAAAGGTCAACGGAGTACTTCCACGGAGCGAAAACTCCTATGTGAACTACCGGACTCGGCTCACCCTGATGTCACGGAACTACTAAAGTACTTCGACGCTGCCCGTACCAAGTTCTCCGCCGGGAAGATACCGGAAAGACGATGGGCCATTAGTCTCCACGAACCTACGACAACCTGGACTACGGACACCTTGACAGCATGGCTACAACGGGTACTTCGTGCATTACACGAACAACCTCCGGACGGTTTCGCGTGGACTTCGCACTCCTTACGAAAGGGTGCAGCTACTGCAGCGTACAATATCGGTACACCGATGCAGAAGATCAAGTTCTTCGGCGGTTGGGCACGAGAATCGGACGTAGTCCTTGACTACATCGACCCAACAATACTCCCGTGCCCGGCAGCTTGGCAACTATTTGGTTGGATGACCCCTGGCGGCGCCCCACCCAACGTTACACGCGAGTCGGCGACAGATGGCATAAGTGAGCCCCAACACAGCTAAAATTGTCATACTGGTAATATAGAGGTTTGAATTACAAGGCTTAAATTACGAAGTAACCGGCGTTACCTCCGACGTTACAAGCGTTACCTCCGACGCTACATCTCCCCTAACGGTTCAAGCGCCCACAAGCGCAGGGACAGCAAAATATCCGCACACTGTATAACACACCAACAACGATTGTGTGTCCACCTTCTGCCTTTTGCGAGAGCTATCGCTCACGCAACCCCACCCACCCGATTCCCTTTCACATGGCGTGTAGGGTGGCCCAAGGGCCACCAATACCAAATTCTGTAAGTGATCCACATCTTTGGCATAAGTGAGCCCCAGCACAGCTTAAATCCCCTTCCAAGCTTTGGATTCCGTGATCCTCTTGTCACTCTTGCCCTTGTTTCCGCCCCTCCCTTTTCCCTGTCCGTGCGTATGTTGTTCTTCCTGTAATCAATGTTTTACAAACTTATGTACAATTGTGACAGAATATACCCCGTACTACACTCCTCAGAAAAATTACGGACAGGTTTTAGCACCTTCGTAATAAGTAAAATGTAATCATGCGTCGATTATATTGACAAGTGTCCTGAAATCCTAGGCAATGCTTTGGCGCGCAAGATGGATTGCGCCGACAAATACCGGGGGTGAACTCGAGCACTACCGGGCTTGTGCACTCGCGGTTATCGCGCCGCACCCGTGCGGCGCGCTCTTTCAAACACTCGCCATGTCGGTTACGGGACGGGGCCGTGCGGGTGCCGTGGAGTAACGGGCGCACAACGCCACAATATGAATACTTATGCGACGGTCGCGCAAATATTATGCATAGGCGACGGAGGGAGGAAGTGTTGGGCACGCTGCTATGGGGAGACGCACGAAATCGCGTATGTTGACCCACCACCGATATGCGCACAACCCAAGGGCAAGCTGCGTTAGGCCACAATGTTCAAACGATCATAACTTACTCAAATAAGGTCAAATAATATTGTACTCGTTTATAACATGTACCGTTGCACGCGATTTTTTAATGCGCGTAGAGCTCACTTGCTCCTAAGTCCAAATGCTTACAAATGAATTTTCGATGAATCATTTAAGTTCCACAATATTCTAGTAAAGCTAAGCCGCATTGCCAAGCAACACCCGCCGAATTCGGCTCACCTAGCGAGTGTATTTGTGCGGGGGTTGTCGATAGCGAGCAAAACCCCTATTTTGGACAACAATTCACGGGAATTGGCATTACGTCATGCTTACATAAGGGTTTGAAACGCGGTTTCGTCCAAGGAAAAGCCCTAGGGTTAGCCTAAATACCTGTGAAATTTCATCCTGTGGTTCGGCGTGTAGCGGTGCTGTCGGCGGTGACAAGATGAGTCGGCCAAGATGGGTGAGAACTGCGTGATGGCCCTATTTTGGACAAAAACTCACGAGGCACGCTATCCTGACCTTATAAGGCCACCCTATAACCCACGAGCGGCCTACAACTCCTCGAGTAATTTAGCCAAGCCTTTCGGTGCACGTCCCTCGGAAGGAAGTGCAGCGTCGGGCGAAGACTCGCCGCCACAAGGAGGTGCGCCCATGTTGACATTACTGGTACCTCCCGCTCCAGCACCGAGTTCCGTGTTTTCACTCGCCTCTGCAGCTAACAAAAGGACGCTTGCACCGTCTTTACCAAGCGGAACATGTTCATTGACAGTGAGGCCGTTGTTTTGATGGTTAGAGATGTCCTCGAGAGCCAAACGTTTGGGTACTCGTGAGTTCGCCATTATAGCGTGTCTCTTGCGGGCCGCCGAGATATCGGCCTTTTTACTGATAGCCCGCTTTACCAGTTCGTCTTGACACTCTCCGCACATGAACTCCACTTCAGCCACAGCAGCCTCAATACGCTCTAAGGCAGTAGCAGCGTTGTCACATAGTGTCTCTGTCTCGACGTATAGGTTAGGGTCGGTGTTCTTTGGGTGATCCAAGGGTTCCTTGCCCGCGCATTGCAAGAGGTAGTCGTACTTTTCGTGACAGGTATCAACAGTAGAGCGCGCACCCTCCATCGCAGATAACATGTTTGGAACGCTGTCCATGAGCTTCTCGGCCTCCACCTTTAATTTGCTGAGCGTGCTTTCTTCTTTCGCAATGGTTTTCAGGGCGGCACGTACAGGGCCAGGCTGTCCGGCGTCGGCAAAATCCTCTGCTCGCGCGAGGAACTTTCCGACTTTTTCTCGGATCACGTCAGCTTGACTCGCCTTCTTGTGGACAGCTTCCCAACTCGACCTTACCCTCTTCATTTCTGTTTTCAAAGTTGTCACGGCACTGGATAGGAGTGTCTTCAGGTCAGGCCCGTCCCGTCTGAGCTTGTCCCTATTCTCTGTCAGAAGTACTGTCTCCTCGCATGTGAAAACTTGTGCGTACTGTGCCTCAGCGCGCCCCTTCCGGCCGACAGCAAGAGGATCGGGACGTAAGATGTCTTCCACGGCAGGTTGCCAAGCATCCATGCCCGACAAGGCCTCCATATCCCTCTTGGCCTGATCGGCCATCCTCGTGTACATAAGGTAGCGCCTCGCTCCCTCCTCCATTGGAGGCTCTTGGGTCGGAGGAGCTCGGCTTCTAGCGGTGCTGCTAGCGATGATGTTTTCGGCCCCTGCGAGAGCAGCGGCTCTTGTAGGCGCCTGGATTTGGGCTCTGCTAGCCCCTGGATCGTTGCTAGCCACGTTACTTCCGCTACTTGCTGAGTGGCGTGAAGAGGAGGCTGGGGGGGGAGTGTCCTGGCGGTACGCCAATCCCTTCACCTTGTTGTAGTCTAAGGGCCAAACACCTGTGTCATGGAAAGCAGACATGATGTTGTGTGATCTTAGTGCTTTGCTGAAGCAGTTATAGGGCATGCCTGTTGCTGATCTACCATGGCATTCATAGTACTTGAATAAACAAATGATAAGATCTTTCTCCTTGATGTTCCCCCCTCCATCCAGGTTCTTGTGCGCAGCGAGCGCGTTGTCCATGTGCTTCTTGAAGGGAAGCATGATGCCCACGTCCAACGCTTGAAGAAGGTGAGAGCTGTGGGGTGGTAGAGTTACCACTTTAACATGGTTGTCCACAAGCTTCCTTATTACTTCGTGGTTGATGTGCGCGCCAAAATTATCCATAAGTAACAACAATGGCGTCTTAGCTGACCTTTTGCTTGATGTGTGTGGTAGGAAAGACTCTTCGATCCACTTCAAGAAAATAGGAGTGTCCATCCAAGCGTTGCCCTGGACGGTTAAGCCCGCTCGGACTTGGCCAGCAGAACGGAGCGCGGCCACCAAGACAGGATCGTGAAACCAAGGCGGGGAGTACTTTTTTCCTTTGACGATGAAAAAGGGAGGCATACTGGTTCCGTCTGCAAAGATGGTCATCAAACAGGTAAGACTAAACCGGCACTCATTTCCCTTGGCGTGGCTGCGTCTCGCTCCCTTTGGCGCCCACACCTTCTTTTTCTTGGGCAAGTGTTGTAGACCTGTCTCATCTAGATTGCAAATGTTGCCAGGCGGGAGGTTCGGAAACTCACTAAAAACTTTTTGGAGCTGGTCGAAGAAGTCCTTCACGGCTGACTCCGGAACTCGAGCACGTTGCGGGTCCAGGTGGTCGACTACACGTGGACGAAGGACGTCACTGTGTATGCTAAAGAATAGGCGGGCCCATTTTCTTGAAGGGCCTATTCCATCGCGCCACTTCTTGGCGAGTGCTGTTTGGCAATAGCCGGGGACGTGTTGAATTATTTGGTTGATTTTGTAAATTATATCATCGGTGGTGAGACATTGGCCCACTGAGTGATGCACCACCACAGCTTGCACGAGGGCTGCCTCTTGCTCCTTGGTCAGTCCACTTCGCCTATCAGGCTTTGATTCCCCTAGGTTAGGTTTCTGTATGGCGCGTCGGAGGGTCGGCCACGGAACACCGTGCTTCGCTGCGATGCCGGAGAGAGAATGACCTTTACTCCCTGCCTTGCCACTCGCCACTGCTCGACGACCTTCGTCGACTGCGGAAGCGAGGTTTTCTTGTGTGTAGGCCCGATATTTACCACGGGCGGGTAGGGATCCGCTGCCCATAGCGGTTATCGATGGTGTAGAGCGAGGGTCGCTGCCAAGTCTCAGAATATTTGTTAAATTTGAAAAACGAAAATAAGGGGGCCGTATGTACGTAACCCCAAATACCGGCAAGCGGGCGCACCATCAGCAGGTAAGAGTCGACAGCCGACAAGAGGCTTGCGAGGCTATTGGATAGTGGATATATGGGCAATATGGGGTGCTTCAAAGCATAATTGAAGTGATTTACACGCTTAACGAGTGGGTTGGTCGAAATCGATAGGTGTTTTTGGTGCGATTTGGTCAGTAGGTCGCATCACGAGTCCTTCCTCCACTCACCAACGCGACCAGCTCGACCAGCCGCCAACACAGCCCTTCAATAGGGTCTCTAAGGGGGTTCTATGGTAGGGTTTATGGCTCGAAATGACCTCGGCAATGTGGGCTAAGGTAGGCCTAAACCGCTAATTGTTCAAAATAGGTCCTTGTCCAAAATAGGGGTTTTGCTCGCTATATGTTCAATAATTCTTCACTCCTACTGATCTACAAGCCCACTTCCCGACGTGTGCCATGCGTGGGGCGGGTGTGGTGGGCACAAGCACATACCCAAGCATTCCAAACACCACCGTCAACGTGATGCGTCCCAAACGGCCAAGTTGGACCTCACCCCTCACCAAAGCCAATCGTACTCGCCTATTTATGGCGTGCAGTGTTTATCCAAAAATGCGTCATATGGATTTTTACTCGCTTCTTTTCCAAATACATCAGCCGTGCATGCGGCGTGAACTTCCATGCTACATTCACACACCCGCAAACCAAACCTCGCGCATTGAAAACGGCATCCACTCTCCAAACCACCTCCGAAAAGCCACTAAAAATACGGTTTTGTGATGGAACACTGAGTAATATGCAGTTTGGTATGAGCGCTTGAGCAATGCTCAATCGACTAAGCGAGGCGCTCAGAACGACGTGTGTAGTTTAGCCAATTACATGGGAATTTATGAGCTTAATTCGGCAAACTCCACCGACAACACTATCTTTACGCTCAGATCTACACATACCGAATGAAGGCTAATTGCTTGCTTCCCGGCTTTCCTACACTTCTGTCATCGTGCTTGACGTGGTGAGAGGGGAGTGTATTCTTGACTAGCTTTTGTTCAACATACTGCATTTCCGGAATTTTGTGGAGTAGCGGTTAAGCGATCTAATAAAAGTGGTGCGTTGTCTTGCCCAGACCCCGAGGTTACCATCGAAGACTGGGACAACGCCCGCTCAACGCCGCCCCAAGCCAGGCGCCCCCCATCGACACAACCTATCGACTATCCTTAAGCCGGCACGAAACCCTAGTACCGGCACTCTCCGCTTCATCATCCGACCCCAATATGAAAGTACTGCATGGACTTGACCGTGGCGTCGAGTAGGTAAGGGTGTGTTGCGCTGAGACGAGCTCCAATTTCGTGACGTTGTTGTTTCGGTGTGGCTTGTACACGTCCCAAAGTTGAAAGGCCGGTATACATGAGTGTGTATTGTGTTACGACACGCATAGATTATTGATTACGCGGCATGGCCTTGGTCGGGACCCCCGGGGGGGGGGGAGGTCCCGGGTGAGGAGGATTATCATCCGATTTGTAGGTTATCCACGCGAGCTAGGTGGCTTCATAGATGTCTTCCTCGACGTCTCGGGTGGTCTCCACGCCTTCATTCCAAATGTGAGCCAGCGCAAATGCGAGGAGTGTGCAGGCTTGTTAGGTGTAAAAATCCTATAGCTCGGATCCAGCGGGGAGCCAAAGGTAGCGCACCCTCGCTCTTCTTCGTAGATGTGGGGGGCTCCTTGAATGGAGGTACCGCACGGTCCGCCTTCGGCCACTATACCGGTGACATAATTTATGCGGTTTTGGCGGTAGAGCAGTTGCTTGCCGACCGATAGGCGTCCGATTCGTATCATCAAGTTGTCCGTTGTGAGAAAGGGGAAGTTGCTACGACCAGTACATGTCTTCGGGGATGCATGGTCAAGCTTACCAATCTTTCCAAGGAAAAAACTTGCATCCCAACGCTTGGTAGTGTCCGTGATAGTCTTCCCGCTGGTAGTCACTTTGCGGCCGAGGTTGGGGGGATACCGGGCTATACAAACTTGTTGAGCTTGAGGACCACCGGTTCGTCCTTATTGGGTATTTCGGAGCGCTCCCTCGTGACGGTGACATGGGGCGGGGGGTGGAGAGTAAGGCGAGAGGATGAGGGATGACCGGGATGGTTCGGTAAGGGGCCTTGCTTGCGACGTCAATGTAGGGACCAAGGGCTTGGCGAAAAGGGTAGGCTGGTCGGTGGCGGAGTTTGAATGACGGTAACCCATGAGGCCGGCTAGGTTGGCTCGGATTGCGGGAAGCATCGAGACGGCGTGGACCCGGCCCGGCTGGGCAGTGACTTCAGGGAGGGGAATGGTAGCAAAGGGTTGTATATCTCGATTCAGTATTCCGTTCAAACGAGGTCCAGAAAAACATTCATGAGCACTACGAAAACATCTTTCGCGTTGCTATATGCCACACCTTCGCACTGCCGTTAGCCCACATCCTCTACTCCAATCATAGCCCCCCGGCCACAACCTAAGCTTCCCATCTTTCGGTTATAGCTTTGCTGGGTGCCTTTGAGTCTGCGCTTAGAAAAATATCGGTTGAATCGTGGCAACCGCGGCTCCCTCCGGCGGCGCGGCGGCGGTTACCCCGAAGCGGCATGCTGAGCTCGTAAGCCCGTTGCAAACACCTCCACCTCCACGCGGTGGGCGCTAGTAACCCCACAGCCGTTCCCGGTTTGGCACAGTAGAGAGCTCACAAAGACTCCGGTAGTGCTACACATGCACGTTATTATCAGCTATCATGAGCCCCCGATACGGAGGGTTCATGGAAATAACATGTGTACGGCGCTCGCAAGCGGCGCGACCGCAGCGATAAGCTGGCGGTGGTCCCGGAGGGGGTGCGCTCGCAAGCCAGTCGGTACTAACTCCATATCCTCGTGGTGGGCGATGGTGAGCCAAGTAGCCGTGCCATGCATGTCACGGTAAGGGGGCTAGGCGGGGTGAGTTGACAGTTGCGATCCGCGGGGTTAGCATATGTCAAGAAATCCATGCACGGAGGGTTTGTATAAATATTTGGACTCGCCGGCGCAAGTTAGATCTCTCGCTCGGCCCTTCCGATATTAATTTCGAGACTGGATATCCCTCGAATAATCTCTTACTCGTGGAGCGAGATGTGCATCTAAGGAGTATCTGGCGGGGAGGAGGGTTCGGACAAATCTATGGCGGAGGGCGGGAGTCGGAATTGGGGGCGGGGGCGGGCTGCCGAGAAGTGCATGGAAATGGCACTCGCTCGCTGCACGCGGCACAAGCTTGTGACGGTCGAGCTTTCCATGGCACGACACGAATAGGTAGGAGGACATTCGCAGCCGGAGCAGAGACACGGTCTCGCTGCGGCGATCCCCATGATCGGCCGCCGCTCCAAAACACGGTACGAAGGGTTTCGGTTTTAATTTCCGTATCCAACATCTTCTCATACCGGCGACTCGAACAAAGTTTTCGACAAGCCCCTCCCCTAGCATGTACCTATATATCGACGAAAATGTCTTGGGGGATATGTTTAAACTGATCGCGACGGCATACCACTCGAAAAAGTGCCCCTTGGTAGCGTAAACCAATGGCGGAGGTTACGGGCGGATTCAACAAGATCATTGATTTCATGTGCTGGAAATAGACGGCGACGGACCGGGGACGAGGGCAAAATCTAGCGCGAAGGCATGAGCATCCGCCGAAAACCTTCTGAAGCAATGGCCTTCTTCTCCTTCCCAACATTGTTAGCACTAGCATCCCGTTTCCCAGTGCTTATGTACAAGGCGAGTGTTTGTCGTCCTAGTACTTAGTGTTATATTATTAGCGCTTCTCTATTTCCCGGTTAGTGGCGGTCGGCCGGCCTTGCCGGTGCTTTCGTGGGCCGCCATCTCTCTCCTTCTCACTCCTCTAGTCTAAGGGTCCGAATCGAAATTGAGAGCATAAAGATCGAGAATCATGATTAATTCAAATTTAAAGATCGAGAATCGTGATTAATTCAAACTTAAAGATCGAGAATCTTGATCAATTCAGTGAATAAAGATCGAGAATCGATATATTGTATAAAAAATCGCATCACTAGATCTGATTTTCATTCACGTAAAGATTGATGCACCTGATAAGTCATGCCCTAATTATCAATGCATCTGATAATTCAACCTCTAAAATATCAATGCATCTGATAATTCAACCTCTAAAATATCACTGCATCTGATAAATCGCGGCACAAAAGATCAATGCATCTGATATTTCGGACACTAAAGATCAATGCATCTGATAATTCAGGCGCTATAGATGAGCTATCTTATAAATCGAAAATAAGTACTAGATTGAAGAAACTCATAAAAAAGTTATGTGCATATGATAAGTCAACCACTGTTTCATTGCAATACTGTCAAACTCACAACAAAGATCATGTTGTCGTGAATGGGGACGAGGGCACAATGCAATTGCTCTTCAAGGCTGAGACCCTTGTGCACGTTGGGAGACATGTCGCATTGTTCAAGAATACGTAAATTACATTCTATCCCCATACAACCTAGCAAAAAATGTGCTACAAACCCCTCACCCAGCGCAACACATTCAACGTGGGTTTTACCCTGCCCACTACAGGTTGTCGTGTCTGGGATCATTGGGGTTATAGGAATAAGATATAATCGCTCAAGCTCAGTAGATAGAAGGTCTAACAATAAAAGTAGACTGACGGGCGAGATAGCTCCCATTGCTATCTCTCGTTGAGGTGCCAAAACGATGCATTGCCATGTTGCTGATAGTCCGGACCATGGTGACGAATAGCTGGACCATGTGGTGCCAAGGAAGTGTCCCAAAATGATGCGCTGCCACATAGGTATCCCAAAATCGTTCGTTGCGAGACAAGTATCCCAGAAGATGACCGCTTTCTATGAACTCATTTCACGTTGTATCCTCTCGAGGAACACATCACGCAGACAAGCAACACACATACACACACACAAACACACATACATACACACACACACACACACACACACACACACACACACACACACACGATGCAAATACAATGCAATGAGAGCAGTGGAGAGATTGTAAGTGCTTGTTACGGAACGAAACAAAAGATGTGAAAAATAAAATTACATACCGGGGTTCAAGGAGGTTGGATGATCAATGACGTGGGACCAGCCTAATATTTAGAAGTTCGCGATGAGAATGAAGTCAAGCCACATGAGAGGGGCGGGGTTACTAAATCTGGCTCAAGTGTTCATGAAGACCATCAAAGAGCTCTCCAAAGTTGACTCAAACGTGTTCTTCTTGAGGTCATCATGCATCCTACCTGCAGCGGAAAACAGACGCTCCACGCCGGCGGATGAAGCAGGGAGGGCATGATGAGTCCGTGCCATGTTGTGTAGGTGAGGGAACATTTGTGCGTGGGACTTCCACCACATACACAAGTCAAAATCGCGCCCATCGTCGCAATGAGCTGGGACCTGTGGAAGCCGAAGATACTCCTATATTTCCAAAAGTTGCTTGCGCTCAACCACCGCCGGAGAATCTGTCTCGGTTGACTCCACGGTCGCCGGACCAGACATGTCCTCGTCCTCGGCCGACGACATCAATTGCAGCATACCCGCAACTCCAGATAGCTTCACCTTCTTCAAAGCTCCAACATGGCGAGGGCGTGCTAAAATGGCATGGTATGGGACTTCCGGATCAGGAGCCCAATTGTCTTTGAACGCTCCTCGAAGAAACTTGTATGCTTTCGCCTTCATTTGACGATTTGCCCCAGAAAAATCAAAGTTTTTCCACCTGCATCAAGCCATAGCACTCGTGATTAACAGAAGAAGTGTTATCATTATATTATCAGCAAGTGACAAAAACAATATGTTATCATAAGAAAGCTTATGGTTGATTGCCTGAATTAATTCAAATATAATCATCGATTTAATACACTGCATGGGGGTCATTTTACCTTGGGTCAAGTGCGCAAGCAATCAGGATGTCTTCTTCGTAATGGCTGGGAATATTAAGCAATCGGCGATCCACGGCTTCTCTCAGAAGTTTCCGGCATATAACAACGTCCTCATTCAAGTCGAGCCACTGTCATAACATGAACATAGTTATAGAAAATTAAATAAATATAAATAACTCAATTTACTAGGGATTGTGAGGATAGAGCTCATGTTACCTTCACACGGTGCACCTCGTCGTCGATCACAGCGACGGCATTCGCATTGTCGCTCAATCCTGATACCAATAGTCCAAACATTGGCAAAACACTTGAAAGCGTAGGCACCGAGGTGGATTCCATCACTTTCAACATCTGTGTCACGGGCCCAAGGGACACTCCCTATGAACGCCGACAAAAGAAACCAAGATTCAGGAATAAAATGATTGTAAACAGTGGCATACATCATTACATAACACCAACAAAGCCGCACAAAACATTGGCAAACATGTATGATAAAGAGTTACAGACAACACACACGCGCGCGCGCACACACACACACACACACACACACACACACACACACACACACACACACACACACACACACACACACACACACACACACACACACACACACACACACACACAAGGGTGGAAAGCAAATAGTTCACGTAAGAAACAGAAAGGAGAATGTATGCATTGTAGGGTCGCACTGAATGACATAAAATATATCATAATAGAAGCGAAAACAACGCATGTGTTCAGGGCAAGAGGGTCGCTACCAGCTGGTATGCGATTGCCATCTCATCGTCGCTCATCTGGTGGTCTTTAAAAGTTGTTCCATCGTCGTTGCTGGCACAGTCCTTGGGTGCCAATGAGTTGTACTTCCGAAGAGCTGCCTTGTTGACACCCACCCATTGCAGTATGGGAATGATATAGCCCCAGCGAGTTTTCAGTGCCCGGGGTGGCTTGCTGACCTTCATCTTCATGCTGACCATGGTGTCTTTGAGCTTATTCCATCCTTTGGTTGAACGGTGCAGGTGTGCCGACATGCCTTTCACCTGTCACAAGCAAGGAAGTCAATTAAAGAAAACAAAACATTTAGCACATAAGCAATACGATAGTGGGTGCGCATACCTTTTTGACAATCTCGCAGACATTTGACTTCTCTAGAGCATCCTTAAGAGCATTCGAGAGACGATGATCCACACACGGGCCTCCCTCGAAGTCTTGAAATGCCTTCACCATGTTTCTTCCTTCGTCGATGACAACGCCGAATGCTTCTTGGCCAACTGTATCCACTCCTTGATCAGGGTCGCACTCACCCACACCAAAGCGGGCCAACGTTCCCTTGCAAGCTGAACTAATTGCCTCAGCAGTGTGATCAACCTGCCGACAATAGGCATCGACAATTGAATGTTAAAAAAGAGTTTAAATAAACCCACAGCTCTCAGCCTTCACAATAAGTGCATGGCAACTCACGTCACTGAAGGGTCTGCAGAGGATGAGCTTTTCTTGCAAAGCCCAATCATTGTCGATCCAATACGCGAGCACGGCGAAGAGGGCGATTCCGTTCTCGCCCCAGATGTCAACTGCCAGAGCGACGGACATGCCCTCCGCACGTAAACATGTAATATCCTCCTGAGGACCAAATAATCAAGCACTCTATATCACTTTAGAAACTGAACGGCATAACGGTTTGAATTTTTTTATACAACACTAGGCCAGTTCGTACCTTCAGTTGTTTTTGACACTCAATAGACATGTCCATGACGATCTTATTGACGGTGGAAGCAGCCGGAGGGGAGTATCGGCCGTGTGTTATGGTTCTAATGAAGTCACGAAAAGCCTTGTCGTCCTCCGGCATTGAATGTGGACGGCAGCTTTTCACAATCCACTTGGCACATGCTCTGTCGAACTCTTTCTTCGAAGCAGGGTGGAGCTTGGTGACGACGTTAGTAGGGGCGGCAGGTTTGGCACCATTGGTGGGTTGGAGCTGTTGCCCGAGGATCTTCCCGACCGACACCTGCACATCAAGTCAGCAACACATACAATAGAACCTAAGTGCTGCAAACAATCTTGACAAAAGCGATCGTAATCTTATCATTTATGTCAAGCACATGTCGGGAACGTCGCAGTTGAGGGTATTATCATCACAAGCAAGTTCGACATAAACAACGTCGGGAGGGCTCGGTAAGCCTGCGGGTTGGTGACAAAACGCAGTTGGGCGCGACCGAAATACCTTATGACCGTCCACGGAAGCGTTCACTAACGTACTCGAATGATGTCTAACAAGGTGGTTCCAGATATTGGTAGTGTTGGGTGCTGATAGTTGTTCATGGCAGAAATTACAAATAGTCGCTGCCTTGCCGTGCATGTCTTGAAACTTCGGAGAGCAAAACTTCCACACTGGAGATATCTTCGAGTGCTTTATGGCATGTCTTGGCGCAGGCGAGTCACCGTCTAGATAAATGGTCTCGTCTGTTGACGCCCCCTCGTCGACAACGGACTCCCCACTGCGCACCTCGGCGAGTCGCACAGCTTTTGACGGTGGCTCCAAAGCAGCGCGACCGTCCAAGTAGGCTTGTATCTTCGCCTTTGACGCATCGTCGGATAGATGCGCGACCGGCTCGGTGGTGTCACTTCGCTCGTCAAGCCCAGTCCACCGCACCTTGTAGAAGTCGGCGCCCTTCTTGAGAATATGGGCGACGATCTCATGGACGGCATACTCGGACTTACCCGCGTCAGGATCTGCGAAGTTGCGCGGGGTGCGTAATGGACCGTCAGCGGATCCTTGGGCTTTGAGCGTTGGTGTGAAACCTGGAAGTTGCTTGATGGGTCTGCCGCGCTTTCTACGGAAACTAATAGACATACTGAGATCGGCGTTTTCCGATAATTATACGGAAAATTATTTCCCACTTACGCGAATCTTCATATATTCTCGGCTACTCCGTGTTTGTTCTTGGCAGACGGTTTATAGTTTATACAACACATATTTACTTCAGTGCATGAGCACCATCCATTTTATACATTCAACATTCTTGAAAAGCACGCGGATGACATCATCGAGTTTCAGCTGCCGCCGGTTCATACATTCAAAAACATACCTATGAATATACTAGACAGACAAAACGCTTCCCGGGTCTTTCCAAGAGCGAGACATCGCATCCGTCGATCAAAATCTTCGTAACCAATGATCCCTTTCTGGACCGTCATCGGCGCCGTTCCACCTCGTCACCACGTTTTATCCAAGCATGGCAACGAGACCATGATCCCTTTTATGACGCATACGAGTTGCTGATTGGTCAATCTATGAAACCTTTCTCGGCTCGTGTTGGCCGTTGATATATCACGGAACCAACGGTGGCCATAGATGCATTTTATTCTGAGTATAGTACTGATAATGCAATTCTGTTTTAACACCTTCTCCTTATTTTCGTCATTGTCGATGGCTTAAAAACATTCGACGTGTGTGTGAATTGCAATTTTTCATTCATCTGCTAGATTTTTATATGGTCAGTGTAGATATAAAGCGAATTGCAATTTGATTTAAGCTCGCGCGGGATAGAAGAATGAAACAAAGGTAGAAACGATAAATAAATATTAATACATCTGATAAATCCCGGGATAAATATCGGTGCATCTGATAAATCGCGGACTAAAGATCGGTGCATCTGATAAATCGCTGCTATAAAGATGGAAAAGCAAGTGTCTTAGGCGAGGGGTGCGAGTCGGAATTGGGACGTCAACTACATGAGGGAGGAGGGTTTTCGCCTCCCTTACCGCCAATCACCGTCACGATCGGAGCGTGGCAGCTTGCTTCTAGTAGCTAGCACATGACATAAATCAATTTTGTTACTTGTCAATGCAAGTGGAAGTACATATGGAGAGATTGAATATACTTAATGTTTAGAGTTCGCACGTGGTGGTAATTAAAAAATAGAAAGTGTTGTCGTCTGTTGCCTCCCTCAACTCCACTAAGCTTACATAGGTCTGCCAAGCTAGCTCCCACATGGTCTCGCATGCTCCTCATGCTTTGCATTATGGCTCTCGTAGCGATCTCGACAAACTGGCGACGTAGCGTGTCCGTGTCGGGAAATCAAAGCAAAGCGTCGTGTAGTATGTTGTATTTTAACATCGTGTATTGTAAGTACCGGGATTTGTTGGTAGTACAACATTCTACAATGTCCTCAAGTTGTAGCTGAGGCGACGTAACCGCAAGTACGTCCTTTCGATGAAAAATTACGGATCAAATTAGGAACAATAACATGTACAATGTCATGTAATGTAATGTAAAAGGACAATAATCGTCACACTCGTGCCCTCCTCCTCTTGACATATCATTGAAACCCTCTTAGAACTTGGCTTCGCGGTAGTCTTGGTTTCGTCGTTGAAGCAGTCATAAAGTAAATTGAAGTTGTTTACAACATGTACCGGGTGAAACTGGTTGTTGTCTCTGGGCCCTCCCATCTTTGCAATCTAGGAAACTTACAAACCGGTACTAGACCGTAAACCGTCAAAGTCCAACCTCTCGAGAGTGCGGTGGGGGTTTATACGTTCACGGTTGTCGTTGGCGGTGGTCATGCAAAGTTAGGTGCGGCTGAAGTAGGATGAGGAACATGAGTTGTCGCGCCTAAATGGGGACATAAGCCTCCTTGCACGGTTCTTTGATGCATGTAGCCGCCATAATTGGGCGCAGCTGTATCTTTACGGTTTGTGATTTACAATGCGCTAGCGGGGCTACATGCGTGCTTGCAAGTGCTGCTATATGTCTTAGCGGTGTGACTACCGGGTCGTGCTTCGCCTCGCCCATTACGCGGTACACGGAATGTCATGATGGCTCACATAAATGCTAAAAAAATGTGCATTGTCGTCGGAGCTGAGCCGGCCCTTGCTCCTAGCTTGCTCGAGCGACGAAAGCATGTTAATTTGCCCTTCACACGACAACGTTAATAGGCTATGTGGCCTTGCCCAACCGCCGTCGACAAAATATTGGCCACCTTGCATAGGTGGTCGACCGGCATCCGCAGCGCCACAATCCGTCCTTTCGGGGTAAAACCGCCAAGAACCCAAAGTCTAGGTGTAGACGGGCCCGTCGTGTGGTTTTTGGGCAAGTAGCTACCGGCTCGCTTCGTGTAGCATTGTGTTTTCAAAGGTGCCCAGTCGAAAGCAGCTTTTCCGCCGATCGCCCATCATCGCGCGCTCACCATGCGTTATTCACGGGCATGTATCAGGAGGAGGCGGTTGCATTGTCTACAAGGAAGGGTTTAACATATCTGGTCGGACTTTGGGACTGAATATCGCATTCCCGGCACGGCTAGGGCCAGTCGACAAACTACCGCAGTCAGTGCGGTACACCGTTAAGTACATGTCTCCGACAAACATCTACATGGTTTTCCGGCGGCCGATATAATATGAGCGCCACCATACCGTGTCGCTCCTCTCGCCGCGCTTGTCCTCCTTGCTATTGGTGTCGAGCTCCACCCCCGCTGCTCGACCTCATGAGCGATGTTCGACGTCGAGCGAGCGCTCTGCCCTAGCGCTTCTTCCCGGCCATCCGCCGCCAACTCTAACACATGCGTCCCACCGCTGATCCGTCCGTACCCTTCTCGCCAAAAAATATTTAACAAGCACCGCCCCCATCTCCTAACCGGGAGAGTATCTGAGAGTATGCAGTCGCAAAAATATTATCGGATTGGCCGAGCCGGAGATATTAGTGTTGGAGTACGGATATCATGATTTCCAACACCCTCCGTGCATGGCTTCCCGACATTTGCTGATCACGCGGATCGCACATGCCGGTACCTCGTTTAGCCTCCTACATACCGTGCCATGCATGGCTCGGCTACATGGTAACCACCGCCCACTGCGTGGAGGTAGAGGTAGGTGCCGCCGGGCATGCGAGCGCACCCCCTCCGGGGACGCCGCCAATGCGCCACCGGCGGGCGTATGCACGTAGACAACCCGGCACTTGCCTTAAAAAATTTACGGTACACGAACAACATATAACCAGTCAACATGGTCAAATCATCGACGGTCAGCGGTGGCACTGAGCGAGATCCAGTACATGTACCAGTACATGTACATGTACGGTAACGAGTCTACTGCTGACGACCCGGCGACTCTCGCGACACTCGCCGACCAAATAATAACTCATGGAGCATACCCTCCAGGGCCGCGTGGTCGCACTGACCAACACACCGCACCGTCCTTTCTCATAGCGGATCCCGCTGTTGGTATATCTCCTGGTAGCAGGTGGGTGTGGGTCCCAGGATGGGCACGGTGACTATCCACGTCTTCGACGAGGGGCGCGGCATCCAGCAAGACTTCACCTGCGACATAGACACTCTCCTGCGCTCAATGAGGTGCTGACCCCCGCCCCGCCTCGGCACCAGACACCCTTCGTCGCGTAAGCTCAACACAGTAGCGCTATATTATGGTCGTTATACAAGCCCTCGGCAGTAACAGGTCAGGTTCGAACGGTCTGGCCCCGACTCGATTAAAACATCTTTCAAAAAATAAGATAACATAACCATACTTTTTTCTATTTTGCGACGTCGCTTTGACTTTCGTCACAATATTTTTCAGGTACTTCAAAATGTATCTCAAGAGGGTGGCGCCCAACCAAGACGTCGAAATCTCTGTGCACTGCGACGTCGCTGTGTTTGCGTGGCTGCTGCGCTACGCCAAGTTGAAGCCCGGCCCCGAGCGCCCCTCCCTCGGCCTCGGCAACTGCCTGCCCGTGCTTATCTCCTCAAATTTTCTGGAGGTTTGTGATAATAACCACTGTGAAACCACATACACACAAGCAACCCTGACTTATCCCGCATGCAGGGCCATGGCTGAGAGAAGGGGAAGAGTAGGTAAAGGGCTGGGCAAGAGGTCCATGCCATTTGTAGTTTGAGAGTGGGTTACCATTCGTCAGAGAACTCTCAATACTCTCAGCGTTGCTTGGGACACAGAACGAGGAGGGCATAAGGAGGGGTTAAGATGGCGCTTGCTGAGGTGCTGCTGCTGCTGCTGCGCTTGGGGGCGAAGATGGAGGAGCTGGTGAAGGAGTGCGTCGATTTCATCGGACAGAACTTTGCAAAGGTCACCGCACTGCCGCTCGACATGAGCTCCCTTGCCGAGGACATCCACGCCAAGATGTCCAAAGTTAGTCACCTCTTGTACTCCCCTGCCCTTCTTCTGAGCTAGCCTACCTTCTACCAGAACCACCCCCTCATCACCCCAAACACACACACACACACACACACACACACACACACACACACACACACACACACGCACACATACATATTGTGTGTGTTTCTTATTAACACACATGTATCTCACTTATCTGCCTTTCCTGCAGGTGATCAGTGAGGAGCAGCTGGAGGAGCTGTGGGAGCGGAGTGAGAGATCAGACGACGATTCGGAGCACTCAAAACAGTCGGCCGTGCTGGTGAACAGAATATACAAGCACAAAGTGGAACACCTGCTGCGCACCATGCATACCACGCTCGTAAGGTGCCAACTGCACTGCACTCACCTGCTCACCCCAACCGAACTGCGCCAAGCAGCGCCCCCGCTACCCCCCTTTCAACACGTATAGACAGGCCGTTCCACGCTGTCACACACACACACACACACACGCAGGCTGGCAAACAGGCTCACATGCGCACTGCTAACCGTCCCCCCCCCCCCCCCCCCCCCCCCGGATTAAAAGACCTGCGTTTATACACAACCGCATAAAACCAATTATAGACAGACGTTAACACGTTGAATCACCACCTCTATCACACACATATACACACAGACACACAGCCGATCACTACCGCCTCCAAGAAATGACCTTCGCCCATGAATAAGCGCTTACAACCAACGATACATTGTAACATACACACAGACGCTCGCCGTCCTCTTTCAATCACAGACGCACACACACACACACACACACACACATATTTACGCATAACAAACACGCAGCTGATGACCCCCTTTTCACCTGATCCCCTAGCTGTGCTCTCTTTTTACTTGCAGGTGTGCCCAGTGCGGATTTCTATTTTCTGCTGCACACCGCGCACAGTTAACGTGCCCATCCGCCAAGCCAATGGTCGATTATAGGTCTGACCTTCTCATCCCCCCCGCCCCCCCCTCCTCTGCCCCAACCTCCCCCAATCACCTTGGAAAAATAAGAGAAGGAGAAAAAATGTACGAATATGGAAAAACTAACATTGGGAATTGATAGACAAGTTAAATCGGAACGAGAATGAGGGAAACTAGACAGGGGGCCGCCTGTGAATAGTACAGTAGACGCAAGGAGATTAAGGAATGTGGCTGAGCTGTGGGGGGCGGGGCGCAACGTAGGGGTAATGTGGTGGCGTACCACTCTCCAGAGCCGCGATGGCGATTTCAGAAGTACCTGGGCGAGCTGCGCAAGGGGGGGCACTCTTGGCGCGAGATATATTGGCACATTTGGGGCTACGTGCAGGTGCAGCGGTGCAAGGCCTGCAACCGCCACTTCCCCGTCTGTGAGGCAGCGCACTGTGCGTACCACCCCAAAGCGCCCGTATTCACGGGCTCCAAAAACAACGGCACCTACCCTTGCTGCGGCTCCGTCGCCTTTCGCTTCCACAGCACCGATGCGGCGCACCAGGGGTGCAGCAACCGCTCGCACGAGGTGCCCTCCCACTCTTTTTCCACATCCACAATCCTACGCACGTGTGCATGGAAAGTAGCCGGTTTGCACATGCAGGCATACATGCTCGAAGTACGCTCGCACTTTTCAACTCTATATGCCCTCTCTCTCTCTCTCTCTCTCTCTCTCTCTCTCTCTCTCTCTCTCTCTCTCTCTTGCATAGTTTGCCCCCCCCCCCCCCCCCCCCCCCCCCCCCCCCCCTCCTTCGCTCGCGCTGGTTTTCAGACGCACACATACGTACTGTCATACATACACGAATACATACGTACACACTCACTCTCATTGACATTGTCACAAACACTAGTGCGCACACACAAACACTTCAAATACTAAGACATAGACTGCGCACATACTCGCACGGATTTTCTCTCGAATTGTTCCGTACTGCACAATAATGCACATGTCATAGACGAGTCCACACGCATCTGTTTACTCGCCCATTCAACAAGACAAATGCTCTCTCTCTCTCTCTCTCTCTCTCTCTCTCTCTCTCTCTCTCTCTCTCTCTCTCTCTCTCTCTCTCTCTCTCTCTCTCTCACACACACATAGTCACACACATACGCACACATGTATCTTGTATCTGGCACTGCCTCACACACCTCCCATCGATCCAAGATGTAAATCCATTTTCGTTTCTGCGTATGTCATAATGTAGCTTTCGCTACGTTTCCTCGTCAAGTTCGCGGCATGGGCGTTGAAACATTTTCATGTCTCTAACTGCCTTCCTACTTTGCTTGTCCACTCCCTGAATCCGCTTTGAATGGGCCCGTGCAGATTGAGGAGGAGAGGCCGACCTCTGGTCGGACGCCAGGGGAGCAGCAGCAGCGTGTTTTGCGGCTCTTATCGTTGTACAGCAACCTCATTGTGATCCCGTGGGAGGGGGGCGGCGCGCAGGAGGGGAGCTTCGGGGCCTTTGGGGAGGATGAGGATGAAGACGAAGAGGCGGACGAAGAGGTCCCCACTGCTGCTGCCTCATCTAAACCCGCCTCGCCTGGTAAGGTGGTAAGGCATGCGGATGTAAGGGGCGGTGTTGCGGGCAGCAGTCGAGACAAGGCGGCGGTGGGGAGGGGGAGGGGAGGGAGGGGTAGCGAGGACGGGGACAGCTCGTCGGGTGGGGAGTCGGACGTGGCGGGGCTGCGCGGCGACACTCAATTCTCTGATGGCACCGCTAGTGACAGCGATAGTGTTGATGAGTTGAGCGGAGAGGAGGCGGACTTTCGTCTGGTGACGCGGGCTGCGGTAGAAGGGGCCGAGGATGACGAGGAAGTAGAAGAGGAGGAGGAAGAGGAGGAGCAGACGGTGCAGCGGTCCTTCCTTGCATCTTTAGGCGCCGGCAAGTACACCGCCTCCATTCGAAGCGTTACTGAAAATGGCACCTCGCGCGTCAAGCCTTACCTGCAGGCGGCCATGTTCCAGGAGCTCATCCGCCAGGACGACGTATGTGGCCCCATGAAACTCGAAACAACCCCCCGCATCCCCGATATTTTTCAGCATGCGCCCTAACAGGCATACTGAGTCATATTCGCACATGTGCGTACGCATGCGCGCACACAGACAGTCACACAGACAGTCACACACACAATGTCTCTCTCTCTCTCTCTCACACACACCCACACACCCTTTCCCGCACATGCGCGCGTGCACGCACACACACACACACACACACACACACACACACACACACACAAATCGCGACTCATTCATATTATAACACACCAAAACGCAATACTTACGCGACTCATCTGAATGCTAGTGCTCACCCCCCGTCCTGCCTCGCCCGCTTTCAAACAAGCGCATGCGTGGGCGACACATAAGTACACACACGCGCACATGCTGCCTGCTTTCCAAATCCCTCTGACATTGCGGCTGATGCACCCGGCTACGAAGGCGGACCGAATGCAGGCGCTGATGGAGCACCTGTCACAGCAGCGCACCGACCCCGTGCCGAAGAGCCAGCAGAGGGCCAAGACAGCGGGCGCGAGCCGGGGGAGCGCCTCGGCTGTCGCTGCCGCTCGACCAGGGACCGCGGGGGCGAGAGCCAGGTCAGCGCGCCATGCCACCGCGTTTCGGTAAAAGCGGGACGCCACAACTCACCGTCCACCCTCAGCAGCTGCCGGAGACGGTATATACAGTGACCGTGTAAGATGACAGCGGCGGTCGCGCGAAATGGCAAAAGGCGCGAAATGGCGAAAGGGCGTTGGCACGAATGAGGCAAATTTTTGTATTGCATCGTCGAGCGAGTAATAAAAATAAACAGTGCGGGTTTAATAATGCCCCGGGATGCTATGCGCTGCACTCATTTGGACCTCCTCTCCAGAATCTCCACCTGCATCTCGATGTCGGTGTTGGGTGGGATCTCCAGCTCGCCCTTCGCCCCGTAGGCCAGCTCCGCGGGCACCAAAATGGAGCGCTGCGCAAAGCACCACAATACACACACACACACACACACACACACACACCGTCACTTCTGCCCCCTTTAGTCATAGACAGTGGCTGACAATGCACGCGCGAGAGGGGGTAAGGGCAGTCACCTTGCCGCCGACCTTCATGCCCAGGATGGCATTAGGTAGCGCTGGTGGTGGCTTTGGGCCTCCAGCGGAAGTGAAGAGGCCGCCCGAGCGCTCCTCGTATGACGCTTTGTTTGAAATCCTGGCCAGCTTTCCCCCGGCCAGCACCTCTATTGGCTACACCATCGCACGCATGGCTCTATGTTAATCCCCGATTCACCCAAAACGGCGAGCATGGTGATGGATGGACGGCAAAGCAACTTGGATTGGGCGGCCGCTTGCCTCAGCCAACGTTCGGTTGCCTCCCAACAGGCGAGCGGAGCGGCTTGACACCACATCGATTCCCCGAAAGTAGCAGTCAAAGTGGAGCTGTAGCGGGCGAAGGATGGGGGAGGGGCTCATGAGGCATTCACCAATTCATTAATGTCGTCTGATAAACGGGCGACAGTCCAGGCGGAACAGGTTGTCGGGTATTCAGCAGTCGCTAACAGCAGAGGCAACGCACCAACACAACGTCATCGGGCTTGATGGGTTCCCCATAGCCTGGGTCAAGTTCGTATATTTTGAGCTGATCATCCAAAGGGGTGTAATCCTCCGGCAGCAGCTTTTTCTTCTTCATCTCCTTTTTGAAGCTGCAAGGCAGAAAACCATTCGCGCTCTCGCCTCAGTTGAGTCGAAACGAAGCACTGCGCGACCACTGCTAGAAACGCGCGTTGCTGGAATACGCAACTGACGCCTGTGAATATACAAGCACACTGGATGGGGTCGGCTCACCCGATTGCCTGCGCCCCTCCTGCCGACGGGAGAGCGATGACAGCCGCGGAGGCGAACAGAGCGGCGCGGCGACTGGCCGACAACCCCACTGCTGGCGTCGACTTGCTGTTACAACCCTCCCCTCCGGCCTTTACCCGCGTACATAGCCTGCGAAATGTAATACGAGCCAGGGAATTGTTAAGAGGCGATAATAACTTGACGAAGCTAGTAGCTATGCCAATGAAGCACATTATACCATTGAAGCGGAACTTGGAGCATGGGCGGGAAAGTGTGCCTCGAAGAGGCCCACACCCAGCACCACTACTAGTCATCGGAGGAAAGGCGCTTCCGCGGGAATATTGAGAGTTTAAGGGGGTGGGGGGTGATATGCGTGAATAGGTACAGCGCAACCTGCTGCTGTGGGCTGTCGACCTTGGCGCCGAGTGTGACGCGACAAGGCTCTGATGCGGAATGGGTCGCGTGGCGCGGGTAGTCGGAGAGAGAGCGGCGGAAAGGGCCATCGCAGAGCCGTTGAGACCTTGGGACAACGCCAGAATGGAATTGCGATGGCGTTATGAATAAGGGTGGATTAGAGGGGAGGACAGCGTAGGTGGTTAGCGTGGTGGCGACGTAGAGTGAGAGCTGATAAAGGCTTGAGAGACAGATGGCGATGAAGGCTGCTGCTGCAAGGATGATGAGCGGGGAGCTGCTGACGCTGTCAGGTAAGCTGTACGTCACTTCGAGCAGCTGCTAGATCGAGAGCAATGGCTACGCCACGATCCACGCCCTTCATTATTTAATTCAATTATCACCGAATAATACTTATTCAAGCCGAAGAATGCGTTTAACTGCCATGTCAGCTGAATTACTCAATTTAACTATGACGTGGCACCCTTTCAGTGCGTATGTAAGGCCACGGCTGTGCTTTCCTGGCTAGACTTTGCAGTACTTGGTAGCAACATATCCCCTTCAAGTCAGTGTTCCTTGGCGTAACCTCTCATTTATTTTAATTTCACACCAACCATCAACATCATCACTGCCTTATACTGTCGAATAAACTGTCAATTAGCACGACACAGGCCTCCCCTTCTCGAGCTAACCAATACTCGTCACAGAAGAACTTCTGCTCGAAAGTTGTCATGAACTCAACGTGTATCTCCCCTGTTGGACTGGTCGGGTGTGGCCTGCGTGCTTCGCCTGCCCGGCCCGCGCTCCGCAGCCGAGTCGCCCGCCCTGCCGGCCTCCCCACACTCCACAAGCCAAACCCTCAGCGGTGCGAACCACCACCTATCTTCCTTCGTGCTGTGTCATACCAGACGTTACACTATCTTCTTAGGCTATGCTCCTCCTTCTATGGTTTTTAGGCTGGCCAGGTTGCAAGTGCGTGCGGAGGAGGAGCGGAAGGAGGAGCAGCCTAAGACGATATACGCTGACGAGGCAGAGGACGTACTCACCCTGCCCCACCGGCCTGCCTCCTTGCCACCTCGTATGTATATGTTCGCGAACTGGTTGGAGAACCGATAGACTAACGATTCACCCTGGCCGGATTTGACTCGCAGGCTGGCTTTGGTAGCCCCAACAGGGAAACCATGTCCGAGGTGATCTGTCTGTGCTTATCACCTGTGTGACTTTCCGACGACGCCCGTTGATTGTTTGTTCTGCTTACGGTGGGGTGTGTATTGGTTGTTTACAATTTGTTGCGTTACTTCCCCGATGCTACAGGCACAGAAGGCCAAGCTGCGGGCGGAATACTACGGTCTTGGCGGCAGCCCCAACAAGCCTATGAGCTCCAACTTATTCCTCAACATCATCATCGTCATCAGCCTGCTCGCCGTCACCTGCGCTTTCCTTGGATACATCTAATTAGAAGTCACCTTTATATACATAGAGCTCCACACTAGTAGCAGGCGAGCAAGGGATGCGCGCTGTTCTGGGACACTGTAATTTCAACCTCAAGCTTTCATCACGAGTCATGCAACCTTGAATCTGCCCTGTGTGAGTAATTGTCGTGCATCAGCAGCTGCTGGATGTCATCCACCGCGACGATGACCGACCTGCATGTAACCAGATAGGGCATGACCAACTGCATTGTAAAAGGTACAGACGTTAATGTCGCCACGTCTCGCGAGCTGCGGTTGTAAATAGCAGTTGAAATGTTGGGACAATATGAATGTTGACTGGGATGCAATGTGTTGGGGGTCATCTGCGGGACTCGAGAAAGACCTAACATAATTTTGGGGGCTGACGTTGTGTATCATGGCCTGATTGGGAGTCAGTTTGAAGCATTGGAATACGTATCTGCGTACATTGGGAGTAAGAGTGATGTATGGTATCGTAGCTTCGCATCACAGTCAAAAGGTATAGACTGACGCTGCGAGGGCACCACTGCAATTTCACTTGTTCTTGAAAGGGTAGTGCATAACGGATGCGTGAAGGAACGAGGAAACTGAGTTAGGGGGTTGAGTGTATTCTCTGGCTGTAGGCAATATGTTACACTACGAAATACACAATGAGATATGGTACACTATGAGTACAAGTGATAGGCGGTTCTATACTCAGCGCCGCTAACAGCTGAACACGCAAGGATAAGTACTTGTGGGGGGGTGCGAGCCCACAGTTCACTAGGAAGACGCAGAGATGTCGCATTCCATGGAGGGGTATGCGGAGAGCATGGCGGCGAGGCTGGCGGCCAGCTTCGTTGTGCGGCTGTCATGCCGGCCCCCGATAAGGCACTCCGAGGTGAAATGGATCTGAAGACAGGTCAGGCTAGGGTGGCTACTCAGGGTCTGCTTCAACGATGCCATGGTAGCTGTGCGTTCGCAGTCGTAGGGGTCAATGGTGAGGCCGGTGAGAGCTGAGAGACGGTCAAAGGTAGGGAGCAGATGGAGGGTGTGCTCGTTTATCCGGATGCCATCGAGTTCCAGGGTCTCCAGCTTTTGGAGAGGCTGCAGGTAACGCAGAACACTGCCAGGCGCATCCACGCCATGAAGAAGAAGGGACTGCAAGTTGCGGTAGGATGCTAGCCGCTTCGCTGCTGAACTATTCAGGGAGCAGTCGGTGAGCTCGATAGAGTGAACAGAATCGCAGTACGGAATAAGAAGGTCAAACAGCGCGGCGACTTCCTGCGAAGAGGCGCTGCAAATTTCCAGCGACACATGCTCGATAGACGGCGGCGGGAGGACAGGCTCGCTACCAAACTCGACGAAAGAATCCAATTCCTCACAGTCGAATGACAGCTCAAGCGAGCGAAGGCGAGGCAGTCGAGAGATGGAGCAGAGGCAACGCGAGGAAAGACCGTTCAGCGTCAGTTCCGTCAGTCCCGTCAGACTGGCAAGCGCATCGAACGAGGCGTTGTCCCACGCGGGATTAATCTCGATACACAGCGCGCGAAGGCTACCGCCCAGACGCTTCAGCGGCTCGATCGAGTCGATTCGATCGGAGGTGGCAGAAAACCTGGGAGAGGGGAAGATCGCAAGAGCCGCGAGGTGCGGAAGTCTGGCGACGCGCTCCAACCACGCAGCGGAGGCGCCATATAGACGGAGCGAGGTGAGCCCGACAGGGAAGGCCTCGCCGCCTTCCGGCTGTGAGTCCAGGCTGAGGCTGAGGACGCTGAGACGAGGGAGGTGGGCTGTCGCGGCAAGACAGAGGGCGGGGCGGCGAGGGAGAAGCAACTCGACGTCGAGGTGCGTCAAATCCCGGAAGCGGTGGAGTTTGCAAAGGCAAAGGCCGGCCTTGTCGCACAGTGAGCCGCCAAGCAGACGACGCTCACAGGCTGGGTCACGTGACGCTACTGCCATCCGCTGCACTGGGAGGCCCCCATACCAAGACCGGCACACCGTGCGCGCAGACAACCACGACGGCGACGACTTTCCACTCCCAGACTCGCCGTCAACCTGCTGGAGCAGTGCTGACACTTTCGACCATACACCCAACTTACGCAGCTCTCCCACTTCTTGCCACCCCGACTCAGAGCGTTGGCGTCCACGGGGGGGCGCTCTTTGCGACGGAGCCCGTCTGCTAACGGCGTCGGGGGCAGATAGGAGGTGGCTTTCGACTGGGAAGGAGGGGAGTGGGGGAGGGGCAGAGAAGCTCCAGTTGAGCAGCGACACCAGCGACGGCTCTTGCTCTCGTCTTGCCGCGCCGTCCGTGCGCAGGTACACGCGTCGCTCCGCCGCTCGCAGGCTCAGAGTGAAGTGGCTGACCCCATCGGAGAATTTTTCTTTCGGAAGGTGGTCGAGTGTGAAGCTGGTGGTCGTAGGAAGACCAGGCAGGTCACCAGTATGAGAAACTGTCCCAAATTTCTGGTCGTCCACTGTCGGGAGAATGCCGGCTGAGATATTCACGTGACCTTTCGGTAGCACGGCTAGCGGCATGAGATCGCCAGGCGTGCTGGACGACATGAACGGCAATTGAGGCAGCCCGTCCTCACCGTGGAAGTCTTTGGCTGCCTCAACCCGCACTGACACTCCAGCCCCCGTGCTGCAGTGATCACAAGCTGAAACAGTTGAGGGTACGGAAAGGGACGGTGGGATTACGAGTGGGTGTTTTTAGGAATGGACACAGTACTACGGTTTCCAGACCGGCGGAGGGGCTGCGCGGCGTTGCCTCGGCTGTGCGAGTCGAAGCGTGACGAATATCCAGACACGTGTGCCTTGCTGTTGTGCCAACCTCATGTAATAGCTACTCAGGGGTGTTCCCCAGCCCCATCTCTTGTCTCGGCACCCATCTAATCTGACCGTAGAGCCGGACCTGAAGCTGCGCCACCTCGTGATATGTGACGGTAAAAGTTTTAACGCAAACAGCGTCCAAGGCCGGCACGAATATCATTCCCCAGTGCGGCTGCTGTGTCGTAAAGCTGTCCTGCGATGGGTACTTCTAGGCTGTGATGGGTGCAGCACCGTGAAGCGCTTGCTTCCGAACCATAAAAAACGTTTCCTCTACGGTACGAGGATTGTCGGTTATAGCACGTGATACTTTATGCACCATTCGTAATTGAGGAATGGTGGTTCAATTCAGGCTTACAACCATCATTAATAATGGTGTACTAACTTTCAGTACTGGTACCTGTACCTTACACGTGGTAGGCTTGGATACTTAATGTACGACTTATGACAGAGGTGGGCCGCCTTGGCCGGAGCGGGATGTACAGGTACTTTACAACGTGCATTCTGGTATCACATACCTTTATCGGCGGTAGCACATGTAATCATTTATTTACAAAGAAAGTCGTAGTGAAATCAACCAGTAACGAACAAAAGAAAATGGAAAGGAAAAAATTTGTTACAAGAAAATAGAAAGGCAGGCAACAACAGCTGCACATGTCAAAGATCGAAATAAATGTGCAATTCTGGTTGGGTGGGGGCTGGACAGCTGCTATGCTCATGGACCACATCCCACTCAATATCTTAATATTTTCACGAGAAAAACGCTGCGAGCCACTAAGCAAAAAGGAGCAATAAGGAGGCTCGAAATCCCCATACCTGTATGTGGATATCACCTCGGCAGAATCAGGGTTCTTCTAAATAAATATAATTCATGAATTATCGATCACATGACGAGAGAGCTCCCACAGCGACCAAGCGACCATAGCAGCAACCACCCCGCTCCCACATGAAGAGGATATTAACCAGTAGTTCTTATTACAAAATGAGAGAGCGACAGGTGCCAGAAAGAGGGCAGTTGCTACAGCTAACCGTACCGCACGTACCTGTCCTTACTCGCCACCCGTTTTTATGGTCCATCACATTCATATTATGTAGGGGTTAAAATTACACTGGGGGCGAGAATAGTCGGGCGTTGTCACGACTTACAAATTCTAGCCGCTGGAATACGCATGTCACAGTGGTAAAACACGGACAAGCGTTACCCATGTATATGACGCGCCGACACAAAGAGGTCGTCCATCTTTGACGGCATTAGACTCTAGCAGTCTAGCAAGGTGAAGATATACTACCATACGGTGTAGCTACTATCGAACCAACTCACATAGTAATTATGGCGGACAATCTACCAAAACACATGTACTCGATATGGAACACCACCAGTGGGTCGCGAACTGCAGTGATGGACACATGATTCCAATCAATTAAACGGCAGGCCATCCACAAGCATGTCGAGCCCGCGCATTTACATACGGACAACTCGGGCTACGGATGGGGAGCGGTTATGAACGAGCGCCTTGAGGCTCGCGGATTTTGGAGCGCCGAGGACGAATATTAGCACATTACATAGAAGGTGGTGAAGGCCGTCCGTCACGCCGTCGAGAGTTTCTTGCCGCGGCTGGCCGGCCGCAACGTCCTCTTGCACGAAGACAACCATGCATACTATCATATTCTATGAGGCCTAGCCTTACGCTCACATGTCATGATGGAGGAACTACGACGTCTCTGGTGCTTTCTCGACAAAACCTACGAGCGCGCTACATCCGACAAGCAACCAACGTATGGGCCGACAAGCTTAGTCGACATCTCCACACCGATGAGTGGAAGCTAGACTCGGTGCTCCTTGCGGAACTCCACGAGAGGTTCGGAAGACACTCTAACGATCGCTTCGCGACAGCTCTCAACACACTACTCCCCCGATACAACGCCGGATGCATGATCCGTCTTGCTAAGCCCGTGACGCCCTAAACCTATCGGACTCAATCTAGCGCAAGGAAGGCAGTTGGTGCAACCCCCGTGGCCCCTATCACCCAACCTCTTCCAACAACTGCGACAGAGCGGCGCATCAGCCATTGTAGTCGCCCCCATACAGACATGCAAGGTTTGGCACCATGCGCTTACCGAGATGGCCTCCGAGGAATGAATCGTCGCACCCCGTCCAAACTTGTTCCAACCCGGGGCGGCGGGCACTACGCGGTACAACAAGTAGTCCTCACTAGGCCGTCTTTGCATTCCGAGTTCCTCCCGGTCAGGTTCTACTTAAGACGAGGATATGTGAGTGTGACGAAAACAACCGTGCGGGCGTACATTACATGACATTGTACACGTACTCGTTACTAAACCCAATTCGTGCTTTTCCATCGGAAGGACGTGCATCGTGGATACGTCGTTAATGCAATTGAGCGTGGGTATTGATGTGCATTATGCAACCAATGCCTCCCGGTACGTGCAAGTACGCACAATAAGTCTAAGCAACTAGACGACGCGATGGACGAGGTTCCAAATGCTCGACGAGGTTTCCAATGCCGGACGAGCCGCGTCGCTAGTTTGTTGGCGAGGGTTGGAGAGCCATACTACATGTTACGAGGACTAAGCAAGAATATGGGCGAGCTAGCTAAGCGAGAAATAGTTAAGCATGGTGCGGTAGAGCGAGGTGACAAAACCTTTTTGACAATTCCTTTGTTCTATTACAATCTAATGTTAAACACTAAAAAACCAAACTTCTTCTCATCTCTCCCTCCATATGCATGTCCACCTGAAGTGACAGCATCAACAAGCACAACAGAACAAATTTGTGCATGTAATTAGCTCCAAGAAGGCAAACTGCCACACTTGTTTCGGAGCTCTTTAGTCGACGCACGCTCTCGTTGTTGCTTGATTCGTTCGACGCTGCTTGATTAACTCGAGATGGCTTCTATTGGGCCCGGTAATTAAGCGGTGGTCGTACTTGCTTGTTGGAGGTTCCAAAGCCTCCGAAATTAAACTCGTCTTTCAAAGCGAACCCCGTTCCGGTAGAACTTGGTTTCCTACCGGTTCGATTCTGCTTAATGAAGAGCTTGTCAACGCTGCCGTTCGTGAGTTGTTCGAGGAAATTGGCCTTACCTTCACTCCCGACGACTTATTGAAATTGAAATTGAAATTATCCACAACAATACCGGCAAACTGGATCGGCTCATGTCTATCGGGCCTCTCTACCTAGCCATTCAAGACTTATGAGCGAGTTTAGCCCGGGTCTCTTCGACCATGTACACCTATCGACACACCTAGCTTCACTGTGTGTCGACGTTCCTCGGGAGTTAAAAAACTGTAAGCAATCACAGCAATTGCCACAGCCCCCCCGCCTAAGTAGTAACAGCGTAATAGTTTTGTAATCAAGAAAAAAATCTATAAATAAATCCGCTTGTCGAGAAATGTTAAGCTAAACTGCTGCTTGACCTTCACGATGCACGGCCCGCTCCCACCGAACCGGGGTGCCGACCGGCCTAGGCCGGTCGGCGTTCGGGAGGGACGACGGGCGAGCCTAATTTAGCTCCCGCGTGACTTCGGTCTTGCCGAAGATAGGAGGGGAAAGGCTGGCTAAAAACCCCTCCTCGCGTGGTCGCTCGTCGATCCCGCCGCCGCATCCCGTAAACCCCGCCCCAAGGTCGTAGCAGCGTCCACCGACGCGACGGTCCTCCTTGTCGAGGTCCCCCGTCACCTCGAGGACATGTGGGGAGGACCGAGACACACAAACATAGAAAAAATGGGCGCTCCTGCCTCCGCGCCTGAATTTTCTCATCTCATTTCCTCGGCTTTTCTCTGTCTGGTACCCGGGTACCTGTCAGATAGTCCAACATGCGTCCGTTCCCTCCCCCCTCTGATCGCGGGCCCACGCTCAAGAATTGTAGGTCTGTCGGGGTAGTGGGTGTCGAAGAGGGAGGGGGAGGGGGGGGGGGGGGGGGGGGGGGGGGCAGGTCCCCGTAGTCGGATCCGTCGCGCTGCGGGCGCACGGAAATTATTCAAAACCCTCCGTACGGGGTTTTCCGCCGGCGCCGACCCGGAGGGTCGTCGCCGCCAGATCGTGCCGCTCATTCCGTCGCGACCGTCCTCCTTGCCGCCCAAGCTTACTCCTCCCCCGGGAAGATGTAGCTTGTCGACGTAGCGGCTCGCTAGTGAGCGCCCTGCCCTGGTGTTACTCCTCAACTAGCTCGACGCCGGGTACGGACATTAGTATTAGTTTCCGAAAAAGCCCTCCGTACATGGTTTTCCGGCGGCAGCTGATCCTGAGGATCGCCGCCGCCTCACATAGCCGCTCCTCCGCCCGCGACCGGTCACCGACATGTGCCATGTCTTGCCTCGCCCCCCGGGAAGTTTCGACTAGCACAGGGCTGGTCGACGGCTAGCGAGCGCCCTTTCGTGGCGCTGATTCCCGGTTGGCCACCACCAGCTCCAACACCCGCCTCCCACCCCCTTGAAGTAGGACTGTATTCAAGAGTATTAGACCGCGGAAAAACATATCGGGCGGGCCGAGCGGGAGATCTTGATGTCGGTATTGCACAACAGTTATTTTTCAAAAGCCTTATGTACATGGCTTTCCCGACAGCTGCTCATTTTGCGGATCGAGCTGTCGGCCCTCTTAACCCCCTACCGTGCCATGCATGGCACGGCTACTGGGTTTCCAGCGCCCACCACGGGGAGGTGAGGGGATGCCGGCGGGCCTGCGAGCGCACCCCCCTCCGGGGCCGCCGCCGCTGCGCCGCCGCCATGTGTGGATGCTAATTAGAGGTTACATCAACCACCTATGTGGAGAGACGCCGAATGATCTGCGCATGGGAGATCCGGCCCCTACAACGAAATTTGCTAGGTTGACCGTAACTTTTACTGAGACGCAGCGTAAAGCTGCAATTAATTCTACTTAACAATCATGCCGTGACGCAGGTGCGCTTGCAGACTCCCTCGAGGCGCAACCTCAACGCTTCACAATGCTCGAGATTAACTCCGACTCGTTCAACGTTGTTGCGTGGGTTACGTCGCAGTTCTCTAGACCTTTGAACAATTGGGGGTTCAGTCGTAAACAACAAACTGCTATTCTATACTCTTTTGACTCTCTGGTGGAGATTCGCAAGTCGTCCATGCTGCCTAATTTCCTAACGCAAGTAACGCCATGCTTAAAAAACTATGCAAGGAAACCTGAGTTACGCCACCTACACTAAGTTGTTCAACGGCTTTTTACGAACGTCCCGCCAACCTCTTACGGATGAGCTTCATTGCGTTCGATTCATTAGTGGGCTTGCTAATTTTCAACTTCAGACTCAAACCAAGTCCCATCGTTCGCAACATATGAAGGGTTACAGTTTGCCCACGGTGTAGCTACCGAATTTTCTGAACGACCTCGTAACTGATTCACCACATATGGGTCGTGTTTGGCTAGTAGATACCCAATCGACTACCCATGGAAGAGGACAACCCGCCAGGAAGTGACCTAACGACGATCCAATGGTCGAGGCGTCGAAACGTTGGCAGCGAAGTGATGGATCATGGTTTGGTCGAGGCGTCAAAACGTTGGCAACGAGGTGAAGAATCGGGGTTTGGTCTAGGTCGTGGTCGTGGCAATGAACGTGGAGGCCGTGGCCGAACTTCTTCAAACACTGGCCGAATTGACTTCAACGCCATCGATGGAGCTTTGACCCCGCAGGAACGCAAACGACATATGGAGGAGGGGCTTTGTTTCAAACGTCACGCCTACATCTATTGTTCGTCGTGAGGCCTTGTTAGCGACATAGGTTATCTAACCACACTCGACACCTCGATTGACTACAATCGCGGCACATGCGAAATTATAGTAGCATGCCGTCGTCGTTAGAACAAGCACAGAGAGATTCGTACACATGTAACAAGACGATCGATTGATTGCAAACTGGTTGACTGTGTTTTCGGACCTCCGCACGCACGATTTCACTTAACTTAGGAGGGTTGTGATGATGACGAAGGTCTTAACTCGCACGGTGACTTGCCTCACCGTTCGCCGAGTGATTCTATCATGGAGAGAGGCTTGAGTGGGGAGCGTGTGTTCATCAATTCACCCTGGGAGTTGGCGTAATTGATTGGTCGTCATTTCGAGAGTTGTAGGCGTACAACTCCGACATATACTATGTTGTGTTTGTTCTTCCTAAGTGAGCTAAGTTCAACGAGCTCCCTCGACACTACAAATCTACCAAAAATTTCTAGCAAGGACACATATGTTAACTTGTCAGTCGGTGGACGACCCTACCTAGTAGGAGGTACTTGCTCCATCTCCTTGGCATGTTAAGTTGTGGTTAGTCGACGCTGATTGTCTGTTTTACGATTTAGCCCCAACTACAATACCCGATGAGCCTACCTCGGTACGTGTACCACCAAAAGCCCTTGAAGAGTCCATCGCTACGCTAAAACAATCCTTTCCGGAAGCTACCGCCTTATTGACGGACCTCACGGAAGGTCGGCCACTGATTCGAGCTGAGCTGAGATTAAAAACTCATGATGGCGGACATCTGATTTCTGATTTAGTCGACTGCGTTGCGACTCTTGACTTCGTTTCCGAGGATTTTGTGACACGTTCAACCTTGTCAACTCGTAAGTCTCAGACCAAGACGCCAGTTCGACTCGCTAATGGTCAACGAGTGACGTCTTCAACGGTCTGTGGCATCACCTTTGAGCTAGCTTGCCATGAGTTTCAACGGGCTTTTTACGTCTTACGTGACTTACGCGTTGCTGATATGGTACTTTGTTTACCATGGCTTTAGGACGAGAAGGCCTCTCTAAAGCTCGGCACGACGCGTGTTTTTATACCGATGGACGGTACAACAATGGAGACTCAATCTGAGGAGCGATGTCTCGAGTGTCTCATAATGTCATTTGGCAAGATTCAGAAACTCATGCGCAAGACGCGCCGCAGCAAAGGACGTAACGCTGAATTTTACGTGATTGACATCTCGCCAGCAGAGAAACAACCGGCGGAATTTCACATTGGAGAGGAGCTTACTACATAACAATGTGAAAACTTCCGGTCGTTACTCTGCGATGACTTCCCGGAGTTACTGTAACCCGTGGATTCTCCGCGTGCAAGTTGACAGTGGGCCATTCCATCGACACAACTGGCCCAATGAAACGTCAACGTCGTAACAAATTGCCACCTTCTGAGCGCGCTGAAATTTGAAATTTGAAATTGTTTACAACATGTACCGTATGCGCCAGTTTACATCAAATACCGTATGCGCCGGTTGTTGTCTCTGGGCCTCCTAACTATGCCATACATGAGACTTACTAGTCAGGGCTAGACCGTTAACCACCTAAATCCAACCTCTCCAAGGGTGTTCGGGGGTTTTACTCCCCCCCGGGGAGGTTCCGTTCAGGGTGAAGATGGAGTGCAATTAGGGGCGTGCGAAGGTGCAGTGTGCGGGGGCGCGGCGAGAGGTCGTGCGGGATTTGATGCGGTATACAAGTAGGAGATGGTGAAGCCATTGGACAGTGTGCGTGTGTAGTTGTGCGAGTATGCGAGATGTGTCGAGTCGTGCTTTGGAGATGAGTTTGTCAAGGGGGTCGGTGCGGAGGGTGAGGAGAGAGGTGAGACTTGCAATGGTGGATGAGTGCGGCGTGCCCGTGCGGCTCATGACGATGTGGAGGATGTCGACCTCGGTACCATGCCAGTGGACGCGGATGGCATTTGCGGGGGGTGTATATTTGGCACGAATGAGGTGAGCTGATTGGGAGAGGTTGTGGTCTGTGCTGTATTTCCATTCTCCTATCTGAATCTTTCTAATGGACGAGTAGCGGCGGCGACCGTTTGTGTGACCGACTAATCTAGGTTCGAGGAGGCGGATAAAGTCGGGTTTGTGTGCGGGGGGTCGTAGCGCGGGGGGGGGGGGGGGGGGGTGAGAATCTTGGGGGGGAGGATGGCGGGGCACGAGGTTAGGGAGTCGGGTGAGAGACCTTCGTCAGCAGCAACAAGGCGGGTGTGCATGTGGGTGGGGTGGGGGGGTGACAGTCAAGAGGGTTGTGGGTGGGTGTGGGGGATGTAAATGATTTGATGCGTTTGTTACCGAAGTCCGCAGTGATGGTCTCCCATCGACCTCCGTTGTGGCGTTCCAAGAGGGAGAGTAGGAGTTGCAGCGCGCTGTTGTGGCGGTCCTGTCTTAGGCCAGACATGGTGGGGCAGTTACCGGCCATGTGGCCATTGCTAGTGAATTGGCCACACATGGGGCAGCGCAGGGTGGGGTTGTGCTTGAGGAGGCGGGTGTTGTGGACTCTGTTAGCACTAGCATCCCGTTGCATAGTACTTACGTACAAGGTAGCTATTTGTCATTCTAGTACTTAGTGTTATGCTATTAGCGGTACTCTATTCCCTATTAGTGGCGGTCGGCCGGCCTTGCCGGTGCCTTCGCCGGCCGCCATCTCTCTCCACACACTTCTCTAGTCACCACAGCCGGCCCCCTTGTGGGGCCGGCACGACCTCCGTGTAACTATCCGTTCCCAACTATAACAGGTTATGGGCCCTCCACCAAGTTACACTAGAGAAGAGCGTGTGTAAAGCGCTCGGCGCCACGCTAGTCCTATCTACTCCCACGTAAAAAAGAGTAGAGCGTGTGTAAAGCGCTCGGCGCCACGCTAGTAATTCATCGTCCCACCGACCCCACGCTTCGCCTTCGAGCTGGTTGTCCGCGACAGTCCTACCATCTCCCACGTAGAAAGGAGAAGAGCGTGTGTAAAGCGCCCGGCGCCACGTTCGCCCCACCCAACTTTCAGTCTCACCTAGCCTTTCAGTACTTTAATTAGTACTGTCATTGTTTTTTCCCGAGGCAATGCCGCAACGCTCACCTTACTTAGCGAGGAGCTTAACTTTCCCACGGCGAGAAAGGGGGAGTCAACACGAGCGCCCGTCTATGTTTTTTGCGTGCCTACACGCTCCTAACGGCCTTGTTGGCTGTGCTTCTTCCTCGCCGGTCGCTCTCATGCGTCGGCTAATTCCCCCGTGGACAGTTTTTCCCGCTACATGTCAGAATAGTACATTACACAGTACATTTGGAACTGCTTCATATCGGCAACTCGCCGGTAGCGGCACGTTCTTGTGAGCGCATGTCGCTACACCTACCCGGCCGGAGACACACGCTAAAAGCACTACACCTTCTACCAAGATGACACCTTCCTCAACGCAAGCTAGGACGACGTCAAGACCTCGGCTACCTTGAGGGGGGGTGTTAGCACTAGCATCCCGTTGCATAGTACTTATGTACAAGGTAGCTATTTGTCATTCTAGTACTTAGTGTTATGCTATTAGCGGTACTCTATTCCCTATTAGTGGCGGTCGGCCGGCCTTGCCGGTGCCTTCGCCGGCCGCCATCTCTCTCCACACACTTCTCTAGTCACCACAGCCGGCCCCCTTGTGGGGCCGGCACGACCTCCGTGTAACTATCCGTTCCCAACTATAACAGACTCCCCACATGAATTCTTGCTTGTGGGTGAATTGGATGTTGGTGAGTGTTGTGTATTTTTTGTGGGAAGTGAAGTCCGCGCCGTCCTCCGCGGCGCGGGCGAGGAGGGCATTGTGTTTGGATGTTTGCGAGAGGGGTATGTGTGTGTATTTGGTGCTTTAGGTGCGAGCGTCAGCTTTGAGGTTGGTGTACATGTAGGGTATGGGTTCCCCTAGGGTTTGTGGAGTGAGGGTGTACGGCCAGGTCCAGCGGCCTATCGACACGTCCGAACCTGTGGAGTAGGTTGCGTCGGGTGGGTGTCCATCCGCGACTTGGTTAGCTAGTGTGTCTGCGAGGTCGTTTCCTAGGGAGCGGTTGTGTGCTTTGATTTTGCCGAGGTATGTGCGGATGCGTGCGGTGCTGCGGGTTTTGAGGGTGTGTGTGATGTAGAGGAGCGTGTCACGGTGTATGTTGTGTCTGTAAGCGGATGGGCAGTTTAAATAGCCATGTATGAGGCGGAGGGAGCACGCACTATTTGTAAGGAGATGGGTATGGCCTAGTTGGATACCTAAGTCTATGCCTGCTAGTTCAGCGCGATTAATGGTGTGCGAGGGTAGGGTAGAGGTCACCAGAATTTTGATGCGGGTGTCCGAGGCGGGGTGGGCGGCGGCTGCTCCTAGGGGGGAGGAGCCTCCCTTTTAAGAGCCGTATGTGTATAGAAAGTCCTGCCAATTCCAAGCAGGAGTTCCTCCGGTGGGGGAGTATGTTAGTTGCATGCGTTCATGGAGGGGGTAGGTGAGGGGTGTGAGGGGTTGGGGGGGGGGAGATGGTAGATGCCTGCTTTGTGTGGTGAGTATGTGTCGATGAAGTGTGAAGGTGGGATAGTGATGGTGGGGTTGGGGAGGTGCGTGTCGCAGATAGACTCGAGTGTGTTGTGTAGTGCGGTCATGGCTGTGTGTGAGAGTAGGGTGGAGAGTGCTAGGGGGTTAGCGACGAGGTAGATGTCGACCATCAAGCGTGTTCCGAATGGGGTAGGGGTGGGGTGGCCTGTGTGTTGGTCGGGGGGTAGGAAGGTGTTTGCGTCATTGGGAAGGGTGAAGAGGTGGTGTGTGTATGGGGAGTTAATGTATTTGGAGTGGCGGTATGGTGTGGGTTCCCATCGGGGGAGTATGAGGATGGTTGCGCATGGTGTGTGAGAGGTTGTGAGGTGTGCGCTGGTGATTGCGTGTTCCATGGCGCGGCGCATGCATTCGTGGTCGTATTCTGGGTTGGCGATGTTGGTGCCGTGCCATGTGTGTGGGGCATTGCTGCCGCTAGATGAGAAGACTATGTCTTCGGGGTATAGTGAGTGGTAGGTGTGGGAGTGAAGGAATTTATTGAGGGGGTCGGAGTAGAGTTCTGTCTGGATGTGGAATGTGTGGCGGAGAGTTGTGGGGAGGTCCTCTCTAGTGGCCCATCTATTACGGGTGGTGGTGGCGTGTGAGGGTGAGTGGATTTCTGAGCGGGAGCCTAGGCGAGTGAGGAGGTGGTAGACCTCCTCTTCGAACGTGTGCTGCGAGATGTCGGGGCGGAAGAGTTGAAAGAGGTGGCGGACGCGGGGGCCGTTAAGGGTGATGAACGCGCGGCCGTCGGGAGTGCATAGTATGGTGGTGTCGTGTAGTGTTGGGTGTGTGTGGATGGCGAATTTACCGGTAGGGAACATGTCAAGGTCGGGGTGGATGGGGTCGTGGTTGAATGTGATTAGGGGGTGCGTCCATGGAGGGGGTCCGTGGAGGGGACAAAGCCGGAGTTAAATGCAGGATGGGTGTCGTGGAGGGGACAAAGCCGGAGTTAAATGCGGTGAGGGCGGTAGGGCCGGAGGGGGTCTCACTGATGGTGTCGTGTAGTTGTAGGCATGATTCCCACTGGACCTCGTGGAGGCGGATGAGGTCGTGTTGTTGGCCGCGAGCACACCATTAGCACTGCCATGTGGTGGGTCCCTGAGCGGGGCGGCATTGGGAATGGACGGCAAAGTGCGGGCATGTGCAGCAGGTGGAGGTGGGTTCTGTGTGCAGTGGGTCGTGACATATGGAGCAGTCGGCGGGGGAGGGGGTGGGTAGGCATACCGATGTGGGGGTGGAGGAGATGAGGCGGAAGCCGTCGTCGAGTTGGAGTTGTATGTCCCATTCCGTTAGGTGTTCCGGGGCCCATTCAGCCATGTACTGTGTTTGGCCGTATTTTGTGTCCTTGTGCTTGGAGATGATGCGCGTAACGTCGCAATGGGGGGGGGGGGTGGTCTAAGGGGGTGAGGTATTATGTGTCTATGTGTGTGGTGGGTGCAGTGGGGGGAGAGGGTATGGTGCGGGAGGTGTGGATGTCGGATGAGAGGGTGGGAGGGAGCGGGGGAGGTGTGGGGAGAGGAGGGGAATCCATGAGGGGTGGACAGTGGTGGGGGGGACGCTTGTTTGGGGGTGAGGCGTGTGATGGGCAGGCGGTTGTGGATGATATCGGAGGGTTCGGTAAGGATTGCGGCGAGAAGGCGAATGGGGACTGAAAGTGGGGTGGTGGACCCCGTGAGTTTGGAGATGGATTTGCAGGATTTGAGTATGAAGGAGGAGGGGGTGGCGCGGAGGAGGACTTGTGGCCATGTGGTTTTGTTATTCTTCCAGAGCAGGTGGGTGAGGCGGGGGAGGAGGGAGGCGTGTGTTTTTCGGGGAGAGAGATTACAGTATGCTTGTTTATATGTGTGAGGATCTGTGATGTGTGTGCCTTTGTCTCGGAGTGAGGCGATGAGGGTGTTGTCTTGTCTAGTGAAGTGGGCTCGGAGTGTGGAGGCAATGGGGTTGGTGAGGGAGAGTGGAGGGATGTTGTGGAAGATGGTGCCCGCATCGCGTTGAGCTCTCACGAGGCATCGGAGTGTGGGTGGGGGGGGGAAATCGCCGGACATGATGGATTCAGTGGGCCATTGGGAGTATGTGGTGGAGATTGTGCAGATGTGTGCTAAGGCCACAGCTAGGGCCATGTGGCCTCGATATCCTGGGTTGTTCATGATTTTATGTAGTTGGCAAACAGTGAGTTGTGCGGCGTGGTCTTTGAGGGAGGGGAGGCCGTATCTTAGGTCTGTGGTAGGGCGGTGGAGGGCGGTGCGGGGGAGGTTACGTACCGAGGAGACGGCGGAGCGGAGTGCGCGGCAGATTTGCCCGTCGAGGGTGTCGAGTTGGGAGTCGGTGAAGAGGCCTAGCTGGAGGGTGAAGTGCTTGCCGAGAAGGAGGCCACGGATGCCTCTGATTCTGCGGGATTGTGTTAGTGGGGAGGCGGAGAGGGCGGTGATGAGGGATGCGGTTGTACGTCCTAGTTCGTTCCGGTGCTTGGTGAAGGTGAGGGAGGTGTTAAGCTCGACCCCTAGGACGCGGTATGTGTCCGAAGGGCCTATGGAGGGGATGGGGGCCGAGATGGAGTTGATGGTGATGAACTGAGGTTGGAGGCGGGATGCGAGGAGGGCAATGTTGGCAAGGGAGAGGGCGTTGCCTGAGCGCCAAAGGGCGCCGGTGATGCAGCATTTTCGGATGTTGACGGTCATGCTTGTGTAGGCGCTGAAGAGGGAGAGTTTCCGGAGTTGGATGGCCATGTTGGGGGTCGAGCCCGTGGCTAGGCTGAGGTCGTCGGCGAAGCCGTGTCCTGGGTATGTGGCCGTGGGCTCTGTGGGGTCGACGTTAATGGCATGAGGGCCTGGGCGATAGCCCCGGCTGCCCACCGTGAGCAAGCGGAGGAAGGGTTCAAGGAAGAGGTGAAGAGAAATAGGGGGAGGGTGTCTCCCTTCAAGGTTCCTCGATTTATGTCGATGGAGGGGTTGGGGCCGTGTGGGGTAATGTAGTCGGTGGATGAGACCCCGTAGAGGTGTTCGTATGTGTCGACAAAGGTGGAGGGCACACCGAGTTGACGCATGTGTTTGAACATGATGCGGTGGTCCGCGGCGTTGAAGGCGCCTTTGAAATCTGCGTACATGACGTAGATGTCTTTGTTGTGGAGTTTCGCGTCCTCCATTGTCATAATGAGGGAGGAGAGGGCGTCGTGGATACTGCGGTGTTGTCGGAATCCGTCCTGTTGGTCGAAGAGAATGCCGTGGGTTTCAGCGTATTTCGAGCCTGCATCTTTGATTAGTGCGGTCCATAGTTTAAGGAGGTTATTCATGAGGGCGATAGGGCGGTAGTTTTTGAGGAGGGTGGGGTCACCTTTCTTATGTAGCAGGCATGTTGTGCTGTGGCACCATTCAGGAGGGATGTAGGACTTGTGGGCGAGGAGGGAGAGGAGAGAGAAGAGGGCGGAGCGGGTCGCCGGTGGCAAGAATTTGATTATTTCGTTGGGGATACCGTCGGGGCCGGAGGCTTTGCCTGTGCCTAGTGAGTTAAGGGTTTTATCGAACGTGTCGCGGGTTATCATGTCGGCGAGGGTGAGAGAGGGGTCCCCGCGGGGTTCGATGGTAAAGTTGTCGGGGTTGTTTGGGAGTTCCCGTGGGGGGATGGGCAGTTCGTGTGGGGTGGCGCGGCTGAGTTCGGTGGCGAAGTGAGAGTGTACCTCCTCTAGGACAGCGGAGGGAGAGGTTGCGGTAGTTTTATCGGGTTTGGTAATGCGGTGGAGGGTCGAGGTGGCGTTGTTGGGGGGGAGGAGGCCGCTTTTAATTTTCAGGAGGCGGTGGGAGGACTTGGGGCAGGTGTCGTAGGCCGTATTGGCGCGAGTTTTTATTTTCCTCAGTTTATCTGTTGTGGTGGCGCGTAGTAGGTGGCGTATGCGTGCTTGGCACTGTTGTTTGATGGCGTCAGGGGTGAGATATTCGGTCGTATTTAAGAGGGCTTGAGCGAGGGGGAGGGGGCCGTTGTGCGTACTACATCTGCGGAGTGTAAGAATGAGTTTGCGTCTCTTTTTGGTAAGCCAAGTAGGGTCGAGGGACGCCTGGGGTGGGCGGGGTTTTTTGGCGGGGAGGAGAGGCCATACTGTGGCAGCGTGGTCCATGTGGCGAGAGAGGAGTGTAGTGAATTGCGAGGCGAGGGTGTCAAGGGTGTCGAGGGAGGCCGAGGCATGTGGGGTGTTAAGTATTGCTGCGTGGAGGGTGGCCGTTTGGTTGATTAGGTCGGGTGTGCTGGTTTGATATGTATGTATGTGGTCGGGTGTGAGGGGAAGCTTAAAGTTAAGCTTGCGTGTGGTGTGGTGTGTGTGGGGGTGGGTATGGGGTGGGGGGGGATGGGCTATGAGAGAGAAGGGGGCAGGAATTACGAGGTGGATGGCGGAGTAGTCAGTGAAGTGTGAGGGGGAGGGGAAGACCGAGCAGGAGGACGGTGGAAGGACGAGAGGAGATGGGGGCGTGGTGAGCCAGTGGTCGAGGCAGCCTCTGCTGCGGGGGAAGGTAGGGATGGGGGGGTGGAGGGGATGGTGGTGGGATTCGAGTAGTGAGGTGAGGGCGGGGTTACCGGTACCTTTTGTGGTGGTCGATTAGAAGCCCCCTCCCCAAAGGATGCGGTGGTTCGGGTGGTCGTCAACCATGCGGAGGCCCCAAACAGCAACTTCTGAATACATGCGAGCAAGTTGGGGGGTGTGGAGCTGGGGCATGTATGCTCCTAGGAGGAGGTAGGGGGTGCCTGAGTGTGGGACGAGGGTTAGGCCGGCGATGTGGGGGATGAGGTGAGGGGGTGGGGTTAGGGCAGTAGCAGACTGGAACGAGGCTCTGCGGACCCCGAAGAGAACGCATGCGTTGGGTAGGGGCACATGTGAGTAGTATGGTCAAGAGCTTTTGAGGAGGTAGTGGGGGAGGGCGATACGTCATCGGAATTTGTGGGTGGCGTGGTTGGTTTCGGTGAGGATGAGAGCGCGCTGAGCTTAACCGACAACTTAAAGACGATGTGGAGCATAGTTTGATTCAAACAAGCCACATTCTTTTTGTGTGCAAGGCTGATGGCTCCCTGCGAATGTGCATCGACTACCGCGATCTTAATGAGGTTACGCGTAAGGACGCCTACCCACTTCCGCGTGTGGACGACACCCTTGACGAACTCAAGGACGTGAATTACTACACTCATCTCGACCTCGCGTCTGGTTTATGGCAAATTTGAGTGCGTGACGAGGACGCTCATACGACAATGTTTTAGACATAAGATGGCTTAATGGAATAGGTTGACATGCCGTTCGGATTGTGCAACGCGCCAGCAACACTCCGGTGCATGATGAATGACATCGTACGCGAATTTTGACACAAGCTCGTTACTGTCTACCTCGACAACGTTTGTGTCTTCACTTGCACGTTGGAGGAACACTTGGAGCACCCACGGTTTACGCTTTCGCCTTTAAAATAAGAGGGCTTGATGTTGCGTCTTAATAAATGCTTCTTCGGTCTTCAAGAGATGGAGTACTTAGGCTACATTGTGTCGGCTAGAAAAATTTCCGTTTCAACTAAGAAAGCTGAGGCCGTTGCAGACTATCTAGTGTCTACGACGTAGAAGGGGGTTCACAGTTTCGTACAATTTTGCAACTTCTACGCCAAGTTAATCCATCATTTTGGTGTGATCCGTCGTGAATAAATTAATCCCCAGTTTCATTGTTGCCGACAGTGGTCAAGCCTGGAAGTTGAGTAAGGGCTGAATTAATCATGTGCGTGGTGAGTTCCCCGACTGATTTACGCATGGGAGTTCCGGCACCTACGACCAACTTTGCTGGCATGACCGTAACACTTACTGAGACAAATTGTAAGGCTGCGATTGATGCACCCTATCAGTTTGGACAAGACGCTCGTAAGCTAGAGGACTTATTGGAGATGCACCCATAACGCTTGTCATGTTGGGCATCAATCCCGACACGTATAACGTCGTTGTGTGGGTTATGTCTCAATTTTTCGGTCCCTTGATCAATTGGCGGCTTAGCCGTAAGACTTAGTAGCTATTCCGGACATGATCGACTCTTTGGTTACATAGATACGTAAGACTCCTTTGCTGCCTAACATCAAAGATGACGTAATTACGGACATGCTACTACTTACGCAAGGTCATGGGACTTCGTGGCAGAGGACTTCGTGCGACGTTTTCCCCCCGCCTATACGCAAAGTCCAAGGTTTAAACTCTAGTTCGATTAGCTCATGGACAGCGAGTGATTTTTTCGGCGCTTTGCGATATTTCTTTTTGAGTTAGCTCGCCTTGAGTTTCAACGGACTTTTTGAGTCTTATGTGATTTACGCGCGGTTGATCAAGTGCTCGATTTATCATGGTTGGACGATGAGCAAGCTTCTTTACATTTCGGTACGACGCGTTTTTTGAATCTAATGGACGGAGCTACCGCAGAAACCAAGACGGAGGACCGCCATCATGAGTGTCCCCTAACGTCATCTTGGAAAGTCTAGAAACCCATGCGCAAGACGCGCCGGAGCAAAGGACATAACGCTATCATATTTACTAATAACTTCACGCCAACAACACAACAACCGTCATAATTTCACATAGGAGAGGAGCTTATTGCAGAACAAGGTAACACTTTCTAGACGTTACTAAACGAGGACTTCCATGGCCTCTTTAACCTGTGGAGTGTGGACTCGCCACATATAAGCCGACATTGGGATCATCCCATTGAAACAATTGGCCCGATGAATCGTCAACGGCTCAACATATTATCGCATGCGGAGCAGGGTGACATAGATCGACATATTTAAGACACATTGGAGGTTGGCTTGATTTGTCCGAGTCGCAGTGAGTTCGGCTCGCCAATTATTTTTGTGCGTAAAAGTGTTGGCTCGCTTCGATTGTGCATTGTGTGACGAGTACAATTATGCAACATTACATTGCATTAAATTGTACATGTACTCGTTACTATTTACAATTCGTGCTTTTCCATTGGAAGGACGTACAACGTGGGTGCGTCGCTACTGCAATTTAGCGATGGGACTGATGCGTAATGTACTGCCAATACCCCCCGGTACTTACAAAAAGTACGCACAGAAAATCTAACTATCCCGACGACGCGCCAAGCGAGGTTTCCAATGCATAATGTGATTCCCTAGACTCGACGAGCCGCGTCGCTAATCTGTTGATGATGGTTGGAAAGCCCTAGCACCTAGCACGAGGACCGAGCACGAGCAAGTGCAATCTGTCTAGGCGAAAAGCTATTTAAGCCCAGTGCAGTAGAGGGAGGTGACAAAACCATTAATAATTCCCTTTGTTCAATTACAATCTACAATTAAACACTGACAGTGAGACACATTCTCAATTCTCCCTCCATATGCACTTCCACCTACTCACACAACGACAGAACACAACAGAACATATTTGTTTATGCAGCTAGCTTTCCGAAGGCTAACCGCCAAAATTGACTACCGTGACCTTAATGAGCTTATGCGTAAGGACGCCTACCCAGTACCCACTTCCTCGTTTGGACGACATACTCGATGAATTCAAGGAACCAAATTTCTATACCCATCTCGACTTAGCGTGTGGCTTCTCGCGAGTTCGAGTACGGGAGGAGAACGTTCACAAAACTTACCGCATTTCAGACACTTAATGGTGTATTGGAGTGGGTCGCCATGTCGTTCTGATTGTGCAATGCTCAAGCTACGTTTCAGCGGATGATGATTGATATCATGCGCGATTTTTTACACAATTCGTTACATTCTACTTCGGTGATGTGTGTGTCTACACTCGCACTCTAGAGGAGCACCATGAGCACTTGCGTCTTTTGCTCCCGCGTTTAAGGAGGAGGGCTTGAAGTTGCGTCTTAATAAATACCTCTTCGGTCTTCATGAGATGGAGTTCTTTGTTGAAACTTCAGAGGGATAGGCTACACACAGTGATTGGTGTGGGCGTGGAGTGATTTGCTGAGAAGGTCGTAGTAGGAATCGGTTTGTGTGTAGAATGCGAGGCGGGGTGCGGTTAGGAGGTCCTCCCGAAGGACCGAGTGGTCCCGTGTGGTTGATATTGTTGTGGATAAGGTTGTTTTCGAGGGGGAGTAGACTTGGGTAACGAGGCGGTAGACATCCTTTTTTAATATACCGTGGGTGACGTCGGGAGGTGGGAGGTGGGAGTGTGTATGGAAGGCTAAGTTGCCGGTGAGGAGCAAATCGAGGTCGTCGTTGATGGGGTCGTGGTTAAAGGTTATAAGGGGAGATGACGATGAGGGAGGGGGGTCGGGTCGTGGTAGGGTGGGGATGTGGCGGGGATAAAGCCATTATTGAAAGCAGTGAGTGCAATGGAGCCGGCGTGAACGGACTGATGGTTTGATGGAGTTGGAGGCACGGGTCCATTGACCCCGTGGAGGCGGGTGAGATTGTGCTTGTTTCCTTCAACGCAGCTATTGCAGCGCCAAAAAACCTGAGATGGGGTGGGGTGGCAGTGGGAGTGGATGGCAAAGTGCGGGGCGCGTGTTTCAAGGGAGGAGTGGGCGGGTTGTATTTCTTCGTGGCATTGTGTGCAAAGGTGGGAGATGGTTTGGGTTGACATACCGATGTGGTTGTAGAGGAGAGGGATTTGAAGCCGTCGTCACGATGTTGCTGGCTGTCCCATGAATTATTCCGTGGGACGTTTTGGAAGAGCCCATTCGATGATGTGTTATTAGGTATGCCAATAGTCGTTGTCATTGTATTCGGAGAGAATGCGAGTGACGTCACATTGGGTAGGCCGAGTCCGAGGGGAAGAGCTTACCAGTATCGATGTTCGTCAAGGGGCAAGACGAGAAACGGTGCTTGGTTGGGGTCGTTTTATGCCAAAGGTAGTAGGATTGCGAGTGCCGCGGTCGAGGTGGGGAAGTAGGAGGGGTATCCAAGACGGGTGTACCACGGTGAAAAAAAATTATAAGTAATGAAAAATGTTTTACAACATTTACCGCCAACGCATTGTGGGGCTTTTGTCTAAGGGCCTTCTTGCATATGCCATATAATAAGACTTCGGCTACAAAGTTTAGGCCGGCAACCCTAATCCTAGATACTCCTAGGGACTAAGTCAGTGAAACCTTATAAGGGGTGTTATCAAATTCCGGCAGAGCCAAAGGATGAAAGACACTACTACGTTACAACTGCTCAGCGGTAAAGTCCCGTTGTGAAATCCACAAAATCCTCCGTCGCCACGGAAAAAAGGTAACGACATACAATTATTGAAATTGAAATTGTATTACAACAATATCGGCAAATTGGACCGACTGTTGTCTAACGGCCATCAAAACTCTGCCATCCATGACACTAAGGAGAACGATTGTGCCGGGTACTCTTCGACCACGTGCACCTATCGACACACAGATATGCAATGTGTGCCGACGCTCCTTGGAGGCTAAAAACAAATTGAAAGCAATTGCAATAATTACCACAATCCCCCCGCATAAGCAGTAACAACAAAAAACGAATTTATAATCAAGGATAGCATATCTAAAAATAAATCCACTTGTCAAGAATGCAAAATGAAAGTTGTTGCTCGACGTTCACGATGCACGGCCCGCTCCCACCGAACCGGGGTGCCGACCTACTAGGCCAATCGGCGTTTGAGAGGGTCGACGGGCCCGCCTAATCTAGCTCCCGCATGACGTCGGTCTTGCTTGAGGAATGAGGAAGGAGAGGAAAGGCTAGCGAAAACAAACTCCTCACATGGTCGCTTGTCGATCCCGCCGTCGCATCCCGTAAGCCCTGCCCCAAGGTCGTAGGCGCTCCTCCATCCGCGACTTTTCTCCTAGTCGAGGTCCCCCATCACCTCGAGGGCGGGTGAGGGGGACCTATTGAACCATGCAAACACATTTAGTGTGGAAGATAACGTACGCAAACGTAGTTACAGTCACAGCCCCGCAAACGGAACAGTTAAGGCGACAACCAGCCTACAAGCGTGGTGTCGGGACAACAGAAGTGTGAGAGCTGTAGCCTAGCGACAGCTCTGTACCGAGTCAAACAGTTTATCGGTATGTCCGATCTAGACATGTACTAATCATATCTAGAATAGCTTACAGTAGCTATCTGCAACTAATACGTATGCGGTATTACTTACAACACTCCCCCTGCAGGTAGCTACGGGATGAAGCGTTGCATTGGGTCTTGTCCTCCAATGATCGCACTTCGGTGTCTTGCAAGCGCATGTCTTGGGAGGAGTTTGGTGAGCATGGCAGCGTCGGCAAAGCCTGTGAGTTGGAGGCTGTGGTCCAGGCCCCCCCCCAACGTCAGGCGCATGTGAATGGTGCCATGAAGGGAGCGGAGGACCTTTTGCAGAGCGCGCCAATGTGCCTCTGTGGGTGAGGCTTGGGCGGAGCCAAGGATGCGCAAGACCGGGGAGACAGCGGGGCGCGTGCAGACGGGGGCGTAGTGGGGGCTGCCCAAGAGACTGGGGTGGACGTCTGGGTCAAAGTCGGGGGTTGCGTGTGTCGGTCGCCCGATGACTATGGGGTCAACGGTTGGGCGACGACGGCCACGGGGGGTGTGGTCGCCACGCTGGGCTGGGGAAGAATGATGTCCATGGAAGAGTAGAGGTGGGCCACCGGGAAATGGAGAGCGGCCAGCCATTGGGGACGGCGGGGCGTACGAATTCGGGTGGTCACGGGAGGGGGGGACGTCGTGAAAGGGCGCCTCCGGGATGAGAGGTATGGGGTGGTGAGGGACACATCCAACGGGGGGGTGGGGGTGGTGGTGGGAGGTGTTCAACCGCGATGTGGTGATGGGAGGGGTCGCTGTGTAGGATAGAATCAGTGGGGGGGTATTGGGGGGGTGGTTGCAGGTGTTCACCTACGAGTTCGGGGCGCGAGGGCTCGCGGTGCGCATCGGGGCGGCGCTGTGCGACGGCTGGGTCGCCAACAGGAGCTTCAGCGGTAGCAGCAGACATGGCTGACTGTGCGTCCTGTGGGGCGTAGCCAGGCTGAGGATACACAAGCATGGGGAGGGTGTGCACTACGTGGCTGTCCCGAAAGTGTCCGAGGTGAGCATCGTGGCGGCGCTGAGTGACAGGGGGGTGCGGAATAGCACTCGCAGCAGCAGCAGCATCCTCGGCCGACTGCGAGTCGAAACGAGCTGTCAAGTGCGCCACTTGCGCAACGAGCACCACGAGAGGATCCGGGGGGTGTTCGAGGGGGAGGGTGTGCACGTGGTGGCCGTCCGGAAAGTGTGCGAGGTGAGCATCGTGGCGGCGCTGAGCGACAGGGGGGTGCGGATTAGCGCCCGCAGCAGCAACAGCACCCGCGGCCGACTGCGAGTCGAAACGAGCTGTCAAGCGCGCCACTTGCGCAAAGATAAGCGCGAGAGTATCCGGGGGGTGTTCGAGGGGTAGGGTGTGCACGTGGTCCCCGTCCGGAAAGTGTGCGAGGTGAGCATCGTGGCGGCGCTGAGCGACAGGGGGGTGCGATATAGCACCCGCAGCAGGAAGAGCAGCAATGGCGGCCGACCGCGAGTCGAGATACGCGTCAAGGCGCGTCAGTTGCACACGGAGCAGCTCGAGAACACCCTGGGTAGTATGGACAGTGCTCTGCTGAGAGCCTGGGTCAGGGGAATCAACGGGTGCAACAGGCGGGTTTTTTGCGCCATTTCGACAGAGGGCGAAAAAGAAAGAGGTGGATTAAAAACAGGCAGCGGTAAAAACCGCTAGCCGGACTCGTGCCTAACAGCGGTATGCAAAGAGACGGCCTGATGCCCGCCGACCCCTCGGCCTGTAGCCCCGGGGTGTCTCAGAGCACCTTCTCTGTATCCTCCACCCAGTGTGGGGCACAAGTCGAGGCCAAGGCCAGGACAGGTGGAGCGCTGCGCTGATGGCCTAGTCGGTAAGCTAATATGAAAATAAAAAAGGTAAGCTACGGCTAGCGTGCAACCTGTGGATGCGTATTCACCCGACAGTGCACCCCCATGTTCTCCAGCTTGGACCTGTGTGCACCCTGTCCACACACGACGAGTGCGTCGGTGTGGGTGGCTGGCTATCTCCGGCGGGTGGCTGACTTAAGAGGGTGGTGGCGGGTTTGAAAATCGCAGTTTATACTGGCGATACCGCCGACTACAAGTTGAAAGTACTAGGTGTCTATAGAAACTTGCCTTCTGCGGGAGAGCTGTCGATCGCAGCTCGCCGAACCAGGTTGTCGCGCGTGAGTGACGTGAGGCGGGGGCCCATAACCTATTGAACCATGCAAACACAGTTAGTGTGGAAGATAACGTACGCAAACGTAGTTACAGTCACAGTCCCGCAAACGGAACAGTTAAGGCGACAACCAGCCTACATGCGTGGTGTCGGGACAACAGAAGTGTGAGAGCTGTAGCCTAGCGACAGCTCTGTACCGAGTCAAACAGTTTATCGGTATGTCCGATCTAGACATGTACTAATCATATCTAGAATAGCTTACAATAGCTATCTGCAACTAATACGTATGCGGTATTACTTACAACATGACCAAGACTACCACACAAATAAAGCTAGCGCTCCTGCCGCCGCGTTGAAAAGTTTTCCCGGCCATTTTCCCGGCTTTTTCTGTACTAGTACCCGGCTACATGTCTGGAAAATCAGCCAGCGATCGAACCCTCCACCCACCGTTTGCTCGTCCATCGAGCACCCTTGTTTCGAGTGCGACCTCCGCGCTTGTCCGGGCTCGCAATCTCTAATATTACGTGTGCCTAGCGATAGTGGGTAGCGGTGGAGTAGTGCGCGGTCGCAATTGCCGGATCCAAAAAGGCAGCGGGGGTGCGGAAATTATTCAAACCCTGCGTACCGGGTTTTCCGGCGGCAGCTAATCTTGCAAATCACCCCGCCCCCATACCTCGCCGCTCCTCCCGTCGCGACAGACCTCCTCGCCGCTCGTGTCGTGCTGCCCCCTTTCGGCCGGCTCGACGTCGACATGATGGTCGACGTCAAACGAGCGCCATACCCTAGTAGCGTTGCTTCCCAACTTTCCGCCGCCAGCTCCAACACCCGCTTCCCACCGTCGATCCGTCCGTACCCCCCTCGCCACCACACACTTTTGAAGATTCATGCCCTACCCCCCCAAATGGGACGGCAGCTTAGTAGTATCTAGTCTTGAGAAATATATCGGACGGCCCGAACGGGAGATCTCAGCGCCGGTAGCGTACATAAATTACTTTTAAAAAACCCTCATTACATGGCTTTCCTGACAGTTGCGAAAAGCGCGGATCGCACTTTCGACCCTCTTGGTAGCCCCTACCGTGCCAAGCCTGGCACGGCTACGGGGTGCCTAGCGCCTACCACGGGGAAGTGAGGGGATGCCGACGGGCATGCGAGCGCACCCCCTCCGGGGCCGACGCCGTAGCACCGCCGATAGGCGCCGCATATAATTAGCTCTATCGCTAACTCCGACCGACTTGCTAAGGAATTGGCATGCTAGTCCCCCTCTCTTCCCTCACCAGCTATTGGCACGCCTCTTGGAAAGAACATGGAAAGCGGTCACAGACGTCCCACCGTTGGATATTCCTACCGGTTGTTGGTTGCGGAGAGAGACCATGACGCTCACTGTGAAGTGGGCGAACCTATCCCCGATAGGGAAGACCATTCGAGTACCTTCAAGGGCGCCGATAAGGCAGTGGGCGTATTGCGCTCATACGAGCTCGAGTCGTGCCACCCGGCTAGGACGGTGGGGCTTGCATACGTCCCGCACTTTGAAGGCATGCACGATAGTTCCGCGGGGGGGGGGGGGGGGGGGGGGATTGGGCTTAGGAAAGGGGGATTGGTTGTAGCTTCATACTATGTCCACGCCTCGTCTTTCTGAGCGTAGAGGGTCTTCTCGACATCTGGAAGTTGGGGGTAGCCGTCGTCCCAAATGTAGGCTAGGACGGAGAGGATGTTGGAGACGGAAATATATGAGTACACGTAGGTCGTGCCGGCCCCACAAGGGGGCCGGGTGTGGAGACTGGAGAAGTGAGATGGAGAGAGATGACGGCCGGCGAAGGCATCGGCATGGTCGGCCGACCGCCACTAGCGGGAAAATAGAGAACCGCAAATGACCTAATACTAAGTACTAGGATGTTAGATAACTACCTTGCACATAAGCACTAGGCAACGAGATGCTAGTGCTAACCCCCCTCCCCCCCCCCCCCCCCGCCCCCAAGGTAGCCGAGGTCTTGACGTCGTTCTAGCTTGCGTCGAGGAGGGTGCCATATTGGCCGAAGGTGTAGTGTTGGTAACATGCTGGGTGTAGTGTTGCCATCGTGTGTCTCATACCGGGTAAGTGTAGCGACATTTGCTCACAGGATCGTGCCGCTACCGGCGAATTGCCGATATGAAGCGGCTACAAATGCACTACGGGATGTACTAGTCTGACATGTAACGGGGAAAACTGTCCACGGGCGAATTAGCCGACGCATGAGAGCAACCGGCGAGGAAGAAGCAAAGCCAACAAGGCTGTTACGAGCGAGTAGACACGCAAAAGCATAGACGGGCGCTGCTCGAGTTGACTCCCCCCTTTCGCCGTGAGAAAGGTAAGCTCCCCGCTAAGCTAGGTGAGCGTTGCGGCGTTGCCTCGGGAAAAAACAATAACAATACTAATTCAAGTACGCACGGCCGAATTTTCGCGGGTCGGTTTTAAACAACCAGATCCGGTCGAGAGCATCCGGCTAGGTGAGACAAAAAGCTAGGTAGAGCGAGCGTGGCGCCGGGCGCTTAACTCATGCTCTTCTCCTTTTTACGTGGGAGATTGTAGAACAGTCGCGGACAACCAGCTCGAAGGCGAAGTGTGGTGTCGGGTGGACGATGAATCACTAGCCTGGCGCCGAGCGCTTTTCCCACGCTCTATTTTTTTTTACGTGGGAGTAGGTAGGGTTGGCGTGGCGCCGAGCGCTTTACACACGCTTTCTATAGTGTAACTTGGTGGAGGGCCCATAACGTGTCGGAATCGGGAACGGATAGTTACACGTAGGTCGTGCCGGCCCCACAGGGGGCCGGGTGTGGTGACTAGAGAAGTGAGAAGAGAGACATGGCGGCCCGCGAAGGCACCGGCAAGGCCGGCCAACCGCCACTAATAGGGAATAGAGTAATGCTAATAGCATAACACTAAGTCTTGGATGACAAATAGCTACCTTGTACATAAGCACTAGGCAACGGGATGCTAGTGATAACAATTGCCGCAAGAACAAGATCGACTACAACAAATGGTCCCAACACGGTTAGACACAAATTGACCCAAGCCAAGTGCCCGCGTCATCAAGCCGCGCCCGCGTGCCGCCCCTCCGAATGTACCGCACTTCCAACCGTATATCAACATACGTGATTGCGACCGCCGCCCATAAGTAATCCTCGAGCGATCAAGAATTGACGACCAGCGGCTCCCGCCGGCGACCCGGATGGGGGTGCGCTCGCTGACCCGTCGGCACTCACCCGTACCTCCATCTCGGGGGCGTTGGAAACCATGTCGCCATGCCGGTGTAAATTTGTAAACACGCACTTTAAAACCCAACCTTATAAATTCACCCACACAGATGGTGATATGGGCCATCTCGACCGGGAATGAGGCCACTATTCAATTAAGTCGCGCAGACCATGCACGACTTGTTGTTCGATTTCATAATCAAGCCGTACTTTCCACCGTATACGCTTGCTCCATATTTTGCATAGGTGAAATGGGACAGTTGGAGTCATTGGGAGACCGGTTTAAGCCCCGGCTAACGGTGATGGTGCGCCAGCTAATAGGGCGGGCCCAAAGAAGTCAGTAGTCTTGTTCAGCGATTTGGTGTAATGCAGTTTAAACTGGCTCCGTCAACAAGGGCAACTCCACATGTTCGCGACATCGACAGCTTCCTCTACCTGAAATGATATCGGTTGCATTTTCCTAACAAATAAAGCCCGAAATTATCGCCAAAGGAAAGTAATTTCGACTGAAATATAACATCTCAAGAATAATACCTCGACCTATCATTGAACCTCAACCTCATCTTGTCGACCGTCCCCGATGCGCTCGCGTCCTCTCAGCACCCGATGACGATAAGACGTCTTCGACATACATCATCAACATAATATACTATGACGCCAACTCACTCGCCATACGGCGCATGATACCAATAGACAATGACTTCCATTGGAGACGAGTACAGTTGTGCAACAGCCGCACAGAATGGCGGGAACGGATAATCAGCGACCCGCAAAGATGACCTAACACATAACAAACTCATGTTTTGTGGCGTTCACGGCAGCTCGCGCATGCAGCAGCTGGCAACTAAAGACGAAGATGGCAGCGGAAACCCCTTCAGTCTCCATAAACAGCAAAGCGCAAAGTGAGCGGACGATAATAAGAATATCCAGCACTGCTCCACACGCTGTGAGCCTCTCACCCATCATTCAGCGAGGCTAGACATCAGCGCACCACATTGACGCCCGAAGCACCAACAACAGAACCTAATTGGGGGAGACGAAGGGCACCGGATAGGTTGGTTGGGCGGGGGCTTTACTTAAAGAAAAAGGCGGGGGATCTAGCTGGGCGCCCCTTACGCTGGCTGAAATGTGGCGAGGCAGCCAATGAGGAAGGGGAGGGGCGCAAGGGTTTCACCCACACAGAGGGATCACAGGGACGGGAGTTCAACGGCGACCGTTGCGGCTACATGTCTCCTCCTCCTGCAGCTTCCGCTGAAAGGAGGCCAACTGCGCCTGCAGCCGCGCCGTCCCCGCCGCCTTGTGCTCCAGGATGACGCTGAGGTTGGCCACATACGCGTCGATCTGGCTCCCCGGCTGGTCCACCTCCGCCAGCAAGTTCATCTCCTTGCGCACCAGCTCCATCGTCTCCTCGATCTGCTTCCGGTGCGCCGCGATAAGGTCGTCCTCCTCCTGCAGGATGCTGTTCATCAGCTCATCCCGCGCACTGAGCACCTCCCCTTCTCCCCCATCCTCCCCACCCACCCGATACACCGTCGCCTCGGATTGGGCAGCAACCTTCTCCACTCCGCTCTCCGCGCGGACCGCGTGACTCGGCGCGCGAGGGGGAACAGCGCCGGGTGGCGCCTGGTGCACGGCAACATGCCGAATAGGCGCCGAGGCGGGTCGCCCTGCAGCCATCTGGTTGTGTAGGGGGGCGGGAACGGGGGGTGCGGCCCCAACGCCCCCACTGCCGCCACGTTGGTACCCCATATGGTTGGGCGTGACACTGCCCACGCTCCGCTCCCCGCGGTCCTTGCGCAACTCCTTCACGCGGTCCGCGTAGCGCAGCGTGTTGAGCGTGTGCTCCACGCTGGAGGAGTTGGGGCTGATGTTGGCGATCATCACCGTGCGCGCCTCCTTGCCCACAAACGAATCGCGCAGAACCTCGGTGAGCTTGGAGCCCCGAAAGGGGACGTGGCCCTTATCGAGATCCAGCGCACGGATGCACTCCTTCAACGCCAGCAGGCTTTTGTTGATCTCCGCCCCCTCCAGCCGAGTCTGTCGGTCGTTGTCGTACGTGTCTGCCCCACGCTCGCTGCCCGCGAGGTCAATGAATGACAGCTTCCCTACCAGCTTGTAGTTCCCGCTCATCAACTTCTTCTTGAGCGCGAACTGCACGATGGAGTGGGAGCGAGAGGAGTCCTCGTTGGCACCGGTGCTTCCCACACTCCGCGCGCCTGCCCCGTGCTCAATCAGCTGCTCAATCACGCTCGCCTCCTCCACCGCGTGCTCCTTCAGCCCCACGATACACACCTGCTTCTTCCCGTCCTCGCGCGTCTCCAGCTTCTTCCGCGCGTTCAGCAGGTCGTACAGCTTCCCGCCGTATATCTCAAAGTTGCTCACCCACAGCTCCAGCCCCGCCTCCGCATGCCGCCCTACCAGCGCGCCAAGCAGCTCACGTCCCGCGCGCATAGGCAGCGGCGACATCGTGTACGTCTTCCCGCTCCCCGTCTGCCCGTAGGCAAAGCACGTCGCCTTGCCGCCGCGGAACAGCGTGGGTACCAGCGGCTGCACCGTGCACCGGTACACCTGGTCGTTGGTAACGTACTCGTCCAGCGTGTCGTCAAAGGAAAAGGGGTGACGCTCCAAATACTTGGTGAGGTCAACCTTGGTCTTGGTCTCGTTCACCTGCAGAGGCCACAAGCACACAATCACTCCCAACCCATCACAAGCAGCCCTTGGGAACAGACTGGGGAGAGGCATCGAGATGACCTTTTGTTACGAGGGAATGAGTGGATTGGAGTTCCATAAGAGGGAAGGAGCACACCTGCATAAAATCTCCGCCCAGAACGTCCACAATGTCTTCGTCCGCCCGCTCTACTTCGCGACGATTTAATGGACGCTTGCGCACCACCACGCGGATCTTGGGCGGGTTGGGGTCCACCTGTGGGACGGCTGGCGCGTGGGCTGCCACTGACGCGTGTGCTGCCGCGGCAGGCGGGCCAGAAGGGGGCAAGTGCTGTGGCCGGCTGCTGGGAGGGCCCAGAAACTCAGGTTCCGGATTGGGGGACACCGAATCCAGCGCATCCTCCTCTAGAAAGTTGTTGGAGGGGCTGAGAAGGTTGCCGTCATCGCCGTCCAGGTCCAGCAGCCCCGCGTCGCCGCTGAGGAAGCCGTCCGCCACAGGTTTGCCTTTACCCATGTTTCGCCCAAACCCGTTTACAGAGGCAAACTGCTCAATGCTCTCTGCTGCGGCGTGGCAGTCTGCCTCCAGCCCGGCCGCCACTTGCTTGTTCATCTATAATCACCACAGATAGGTGTCATCAACTATCAGACAACCAAAGTCATCACGAGTAAAGAAAGAATAGTGGTGGGGGGGGCAGGGGGCACGCAGTAAGTCCGTGGCATTGTGTCCGCTTCCATGCTGAAGAGGAGTTGGCTTGGTTGTATGCGTGTGTGTGTGTGTTTACTTGTTCCAGGGGAGAAGAGGAGGGAAAGACACTTGGAAAGGAGGAGAAGGAAAGGGAAAAAAGCGTAAAAATTGACTTTGACGGACACCAAACTAACGGAAGCTGTGCTAGCAGACGACGCTAAGCTAGTAAACTGCAAGGCTGGGTATGGTGACGTGCGGCTGCAAGAGTAGATTTGGGTGAGATTTTGAAATTTGCGAGCTTTTTCGTGTTGCGGGTGCCGAGCAGTGCATGCCGGCGGTGGTGGTGGTGGTGGTTGACCGACGACGACTCTGCGCAGCAGGGTCGGACGAGCGCGAGGAGGAGGAAGAAGAAGGGTATCAGGTAATGAAAACGAGTGCCTCGTTTGTACCTCGGAAGCAGCTGATGCCTTGGTGTCTGACGCAGCGGCTGCACGGGTGGCGGTGTTGATCCGCTTGATGAGTCGGAACAGCGTCTGCTTGTCCTCCATGGAGGTCACGCCAAACCTTCCGTAGTCCTGCATCAACAGACCGCGGAAGGCCGACTCGCCCACTTCCGCAAAGGCGGCCGCGTAGCGCCCCAGCCCCGCCTCGTCCAGCCACGCGCCCACACTACCTAGCTCCCCCATTGCTGCTGTGTATCGCGAGTGCCGCTATACTAGGCCAGGCCAGCCACACGGGTCGGCGGGCGCGTACTATCAGTGCGGTCGGTCCGTCCGAGCTTATTTCGTCGTTCCTTCTTTATTTTATTTCGTCGTAATAAATTACTGGTCTTCCTTGCTTCGAGTCGGCCGGATCTGCCTACTGTTCGGGCGCCACTGGTCTCACTAAGTGTCAGCTCGACACTCAATGGCCTGACGATTACCTGTATCGTCTGTCCTCAGACAGCGCGTTTTTGACGCTCAAACTGCGGCGGTGCCCTTTCAGTTGACCTTGCACGAACGTCACGTCATTGCTCCGCGAACAATAAAGCAGATCAACCGCGGCAGTCGCGCGTCCGGACGACCCAAATCGCGACCCGCGCTGTACCGACGACTGCACAGACTGTACCCCAGTACTCATATACTGAAGTACTGTCCCTGCTTTTTCTTGTAAGAAAATATAGTGTAAAAATTAGCAAGTGGACATGACTTGGACAGTGGACATGGACAGTGGACAGGCGAGCTTGTGTATTGGTCATCATCCCGAAATTCGATTAAAACCGCTCTTGACGGTACGTTTCATGTCGTTTCAGTAATTAAGGCTTCTGCTACATTGTTATTTAGAGTTGTGCAGAATAATGATTTATAGCCTGGTACTAAGTAAAAAAAAGATATTATGAGAAAAAGCTGTGGAGGCCACCAAGCAAAAAGAAGAAGGAGGAAAAAACCTGAGCCCGAGGAGCAGGAAGGCATGCCACAGCGTCAGCACTGCCCTCCTATGTGCTATGTACGGTTTACCTGCAGAAAGTTTGGTTGGTATCATGATTCGACCGGTGCGATCGAACGGGAGACATGTCATTAACACCTGCTGTTTTTATTTGAGCTCGCCACACGCGGGGCCCGTGCATAGCGTTACGCATCAAGTGCACATTCACAATATGGATACCGGCGTTTCGTGCGGTACTTCGCAACGCGCCGGGTCGGTCGTCAAGCAACGTGATGATGCTCCGACAAGACGAGATTCAGTGGAAATTGTAAAATCTGTCCTTTGTGACACACCTGTCCATCATTTATTTGTACATTTTGAATTCACAACACCGAGTCTGCAAAATCACACTCTTACTTGCTTCATTATAATTCATATGGCCGGCGGAAATGATATCTCCGGGCTTGAATTGGGATGTTTCAATAATCAAAGGTATTATTCCACATAAACAAAGAGTCCAATCACGTGACGACGAAATAATACATCACTGTGGTATTCAATCATAATATTAGATTGAAATACCGACGCTGATGTGATGAGAACTTTGTTGAAATAGGCACTCTGTGCCATGGCACGACGGAATGAAGGTATAGACGTATCGACACAGTGACCACGACGGTCGCGATTCTGCAACATTTCGATGGTAGTCGATAGGTATGTCCGTATGCAGCATTTCCTTCGTCGAACGACTTCTGTTCCTTTTCGGCGGTTTTTGGGGGATGTGCGACGTAAATTCATGCAACGTCTTTCTGCTGCTCTTCATGGCACTCTAGGTTCCTATCTCCGCGACGTTTTGCAGGAGGGCAGTGCTGACGCTGTGGCATGCCGTTCCTGTTCCTCGGGCTTAGGTGTTATCCTCTTTTCTTCTTTTTGCTTGGTGGCCTCCACTGCTTTTTCTTGTAAGAAATGTTGGTAGTCGATAGGTATCACCCTCGATGCCATGGAGGCAGTCCTGGCATCAAGCAGGCCGAGGCGTAGAGCGCATCAAGCCCCCGGATATCTCCTTCGCATTCCCTTTTTAACCTGTTGCAGTTGGCCAAAAAAGACACAATTTTCTTCCTCCAAACAACGGGGCAAGATATTTGCGGCGATTTCAAAACAAATTCTGATTGGTTTTTGCAAGGACAGAGGCTACCACATGTTCCACCACACCGCTGGACGGTTGGAAGCAAAGCTAAGCGAAGTGTGGTACCATCAACATTTCAGGTTGCATCATTAGATAACGCATTGCAGCTGCCGTGTTCCTCGCACCCCATTACTTCTTGAAATGTCCCCCTACGTCCACGAATAAGACGCAGGACACTTGAGCAACGGCATGTGTACTTCATGGCTTCGTAATATTCCCCAATACATGGCCACGCTGGACTAGGATAAGACGGAGGATGTTCAAATGAATGCGTTATTTACAGAATTTCAATAAATTTGCACATAGCAACTCCACGCTGCTGGCAAAAATTGTGAATAAAGAAACACATGGATGAGCTACATCCAAATCATCAGCGCGGTCACAGACATCAGTGCAGGATTATTCAGGTGCAACACCTCTCCAAGCAGTCAGCAGCAAAGTCCCAACTGTTGTGGCACAGTCGCATTATGCCAGCCGTCTTCACTTTCCAGCACTTGCCAACTTATACAAGTGATCCAACTGTCCCTTACGAAAGCGAACTCCACAGGCGTTGCACAGATTCCGGACCCCATTGACACCCTGGCGCCACTGCGGCGTGTCCGTTGTCCCACAGTTGACGCACGGCTTGCGCGCGAGCTTCTTCCTTCCCAATCCACTGTGCGGCTTAGCAACACCATCTGATGACTCCGCTGTCGAGGAGCGCTTCTTGCTGCTGCGGCTGCGATCCCCTGAGATAAACGACTCCATGCAGGCCAGGCGTGACCCCTGCTTCGATTTGAGCCCCAGAGGGGAGGAGCCTTTAGTCAAACTAACTGTGCTGTTCGCCATGCTCGACGGCCGCTGAGTTGACTCCGCGCCGTTTTGCAACTCTGACCGCTCGCGTTGGCTGGCCTGAAAGCTGTCAGTTAGGCTCTCTGCGCTGTCGGTCTCTGGCTCATGAAGGGCACTGTCCGAAAGAGAAAGGCTGGCAGTCTTCATCTGGCGCTGCAATGGGCTCTGCCTCTCCCTTCCCGGGCTCCAAATGTTGGCCGAGGCGGGCGAAGAGGGGCGCGCATGGGAACACATTCTGTGGATGAGGACAGGACTGAGGCACCCGCTGCCGTCATCGAAGCGCTGCGCACTCGCCATGCGCTTGGCCACAGGCGAAGGGGAAGCATGTGATTGTCCCCCTAGTGACTTGCCAGCACTGCCTGGCTCCCGTTTGAGATAAGGACTGCTCATCTTGATGGGTGAGACGGCTGCGTGAAGTGAGGAGGCAAAGCCAGGGGAGGGGCAGGCCGCGGGGGACCCAAGGCAGTCCTCATCCTGGAGAGCAGAAGCTACGCCAGGGAGTGCCAGAGCAGAGAGTCCACTGTGTGTGCGAGCAAACTGAGACAATGGGCTGCCTATGCTGTTTGCCCTGGCGAGTCCGGAGGCGGTGTTGGCCAACAAATTACTAAAACTGCCGCCGCGTTCCATACCACTGACGTTATTATTACTCACCACACGCTCAGAGGTTTCCCCAGCGTTGTGCTTCTGTGGCTGACCATGGCCGCTACTGGTCGACCCTTCCCGTGCGAGAGCTTGACTTAGGAATAGCGCGCTGGGGGTGTCCTGCCGGAGCAAGCGGAGCTGTGCCGCGCCGCCGCAGCCGTTCAACGGAACGTTCCAAGAGTCGGCGCGGAGGAGGCCGCCCATCGCGCACGCAATACAAAACGGCTGCAACCCCACTCGACGAAGAGCGTGGAGCTACAAGTGGGATTACACAGCGCCAGTAGCTTGTAGCACGGCGTGTAAAATATCGATAGCGATGAGTTGATGACGGAGGTTCCGTATTCCGAGTGGTGCAACTCGCACAGTCGCCTGTTTTCCGCTTTCGCTCCCTGCGTCAACGCGTCGTATCGGTCATGGTCCGCAGGGGTCGGTCGACCACAAAGGCGAACGGAGCTAAAGTCTTGTTGTGGGCTGGTGTAACTTCGATACGAACCAAGCCTTCACTCAGTCGGGCGGTTGAAGGTGGATGGCACGTGCCTGTGTCGAGATATCGCGCTGTGACGCCCCGGAATTGTTTTTCCCGAAAATGCTCGCCGTGACGCGCCCGGTTCACTGCGGAAAGGTAGTCAGCACAGCGAACTTAGCAAGCAGCTGCTACAAATAACACACTCGTGCTGTATTCTCCCAACCTATTCGGTCGGCGGTAGTTCCCTGTTTCTGGTATTGAAGCCAAGCTGAGCTGTTGACGTAGCCCCTCAACCGGCCGTCTCCAACCGTGCGTGAGTCATCAAGGTGCCGGTGAGCCCGAGCTCGCCCGCGTCATGTTATTCCTGGCGCGCGCAAATACCCGTTTTCACTGCTGCATGTAAGTACTGCTACGTAAAAATAGGGATGGCCGCGGCTGTTTCTTTTTTTTTGTATGTGCCTCTCCAATCGGGCTGGTACGTACACAAAATTTCTTACAAGAAAAAACAGTGGAAACCACCAATCAAAAGGAGAAAAGGAGGAAAAGCCCCACTGTATGCCCGTACACAACCCCGTACATGCGCGTTCGCTGGGAAAGTCTTGGTCCCACGCTCATCCGTAGCACACACTTACTCGCGCGCGACCGCACGCATAAGATGTATCCGCGAAGATTAACACAAAGCGCCCAAAAGCCGGCCCGTGCATAACGATACATGAATAGTGTACAATTACACTAAGGGTACCGAGTTTTGAGGCGGTACTTGGGAGCGCGTGTGACCGCGTACCGACAAGGGGAGGGGCTGGCAGAACACATGGATAGAGTCACCGTTCCTCAAAAGATGGTGGGTACGGGAATATTTCCCCAAAAACCCCCCGTACCGGGTGTTTCCGGCGGCGGGTGATCTTAAGGACCGCCGCCGCCAGACCGTGCCGCTCCTCCGGCTGCGACCCACCTCCGTCATGCGTAGCTTAAGGCCTCGCCCCCAGGGGAGACTTAAAACTCTCGCAGGGCTTGCGACTGCTAGCGAGCCCGTGCCCTAGCGCTGCTTCCCAGCTGTCCGCCGCCAGCTCCAACACCCTCGTCCCACCCATGTTCCGTCCGTAGCCTTCTTCGCCAAAAAATATTTCGCAAACGCCGCCCCCGCCCCTTCGTCGGGAGAGTATATGCGAGTATTTAGTCGCGGATTAGACATAATAGACAGGCCGAGCGGGAGATCCCTATGTCGGTGTACGGACATGATATTTTTCCAAAACCCTCCGTACATGGCTTCCCGACAGCTGATGGTCCCGCGGATCGCAGCTGCCGGTACCTCGTTTAGCCCCCTACCGTGCCAAGCATGGCACGGCTACAGGGTTACCAACGCCCAACGCGTGGAGGTAGAGGTAGGTGCCGTGCCGACGGGCATGCGAGCGCACCCCTCTCCGGGGCCGCCGCCGCTTCGCCGCCGGCGGGCGCCTTGCCTCGTATATTGCCTCTGGGTTCGTCAGTGCTACGGCGCAAGGGTCGTGACTATCTTGTATGCTTGCTTTCTCTTGCTCGTCAACCTCCTCCACCTCGGAACCCGCGTCCTCAACAGTCACCACTATCGATGGTTGCCGTAGCTTTTGAAGATCCGCTTCCTTCGCTCGTAGGTTGGGCTGCTTATCGTAGATGGTGAGGAGTGCCCCTCGATCCTCTTCCATGACTTGAGTGGCCAGTTGTCATGCCCGTTGCGTTGTTGTTGCCTTCTCAACAGCAAGAACAACATCAACGGCTTCAACACGGCGCCCTTCTTGTCACGTCCCCTTTCTTGGCAGCACCTTCCTCGCCGGTTTTCGTTGTCGCCTCTTTCACTTCGTACTAAGGAAGACAACGACGAGCAGGGATGGGGAGAAACGTAGGGACACGCACAAGGGGTCGAGGCCGAGAGCATAGGTCGGCCTCGACCGAAAGGGCGCCAAACGCCGCGCCATCGCCGCGCCGGGGCCTCGCCCCAATGACTTGAAGCACCTCACCACTCGCACAAACAAGCTTCCTTACTATTAGAGTGGCGATAGCTGTGGGTTAGAGCTAGTCGGGGCCCTTTTTTGGCGCCTAGCTGCTGCGCCATAAAGATTTTGAGCGGGTCGGAAGGCGATTTTCTTCACGTATCGCCCATCCTTGCCGAGGCATGACTCACTCGTTTAAAAGCGGATACAGTCGGTCAAAGGTTCCCCGAACATCCCGAAAACTGTAGCTTTCTCGTCATATATTCAGAATTTGAACTTGATATTCTTACACAAAGTTATAGCTGTTTTTTAAGATTTATTTGTTCCAAGTTCTTGGTGTTCCAAATTACCCACAATTCTCTTTAGCAACCTTACTAAGAATATGTTACTAGATTGGAGACGTCGACACATACGGGTTACTTATTGGAGCACCACTCGACCACCGGTTTTGTATCATGGGGTTACATATCGCGCCCGCAGTCGTGCGACACACTTTTTCGAGCAATCGTTGTGCCGGTTAGCGAAAAGAGTAACGGGCTTAAAGCGCCTCAATATGAATGTCTGTGCGACGGTCGCGCAAATTTGATGCGTAAGTGACGGACGGGGGATGTTGGGCAAATGGGCATGCCGTTGTGGGAGAAACGCACGAAATCGAGTAAGCAGATTTACCACCGATATGCACACATCCCATGGGCAAGCTGCGTTCGGTCACAACGTTCAAACACTCATTACTTACTCATATGAGCTGTGGCGCCCGCCGGCGGCGCAACGGTTGCGGCCCCGGAGGGGGGTACGCTCGCAAGCCCACCGGCACTCACCCCCTCCTCCTCGTGGTGGGCGATGGTAGCCCTATCGCCGTGCCATGCTTGGCACGGTAAGGTGGTAGGCGAACCGACAGCTACGATCCGCGTGATCAACAGCTGTCGGGATCGTAAGGACCAACACTTCTCGGCTCATGAGGTCGAGCGGACCCACCCATGGGGTGGAGCTCGACACCAATAGGAGGGAGGTGAGCTGCGGTGAGAGGAGAGGCACGGTCTGGCGCCGATGATAATAAATCGGCCGCCGCCGGAAAAATCATGTAAGGAGGGGTTAAACGTCCGTACCCGGCACTTTTGAGGTCATAGCCACGATCTGACTTTCCCACCCAACATCTTCCCTTGTCGGTACCCACCGTCGACATGAGTGCCGCATACGGTGTGCTATGGTTGTCGCAGTGTAAACCACAAGGGGAGGGTATGGGTAGGGTATTGTATGGATCAGCCGGTGCCGGAAACAAGTGGCAGCCGACCGGGACATCACAAACGTGAAGGGAGGAATGCCAAAACACAACCAATTGTGGCTTTAGCTTCTTTCCCCCCACCCGCCAGCCCGCCTTGAAGAGAGGGACAAGCCTATGCTAAGAGGAGAGCTGCGACAAGAGGTTGCCAACGGGATGCTCCGATAATACCTATAGCCCAGCGTAGCTCGAGGAACATGGAGGCATGCCAAAGCATCAGCACCGCCCTTCTGAAAAGCATCGCGAAGATAGGAACCCAAAGTACCATCACAAGCAACGGAAAGACGTTGCAAGAATTCTCGCCACACATCCCCTATATACCGCCGGAAGGGAACAAAAGTGTATCGACGACCAAATGTTGCATGCGGACATAAATGTCATAACCCAATGAACTAGAGTCCGCAACACCCATGCCAGGGAAGCAACAAACTCCATCCAAAGTAGCGAGACGATCAACCAACTCAGCCGCCATAGGCACCAACCGCCCCCCCTCTTCCATGGCTCCAAAGCGAAGGGATAGGAATCATGGACCGATTGAACCGAAAGCGTGCCAAGCAAAGCGGGCGTGCGGAAGTCAATATCGAATTTGCCATGCTGAGCTCCCAATGCAAGATTGCCCGGGAGTGGGAGGCAAGCGCCCATCTAGAGAGCACATGTGTTCGTGCGAGCACTTGTGACCGTCACACCGACAACACGTTGACGGTGTATGTTCGTGTATGTGGAGCCTTGAAGTCTAATCACATCACATCCCCATGTCGATCTCGAGAAGCTCCCGACCGGATACGACGGACCTCCAAACGCAAGTCCCGCCCGTTAGTAGCCCCCGCTTCAAGCATGAACTCTTCAAGCACGTGGACAACCCGATCGTGGAGTTGAATGACATACTAAGAGCACGGGGACTTGGGGATATGGTCCACAATCATAGCACATGTCGAGCGCTCACCCGGCATAGATCACATGATATTAAAGACAAAGATCTAGACCTTATTGCACCGTGGACACTTCCAAACATGAGAGGCGGCCCGGCATCTCTTGGGGCCGACAACATGTCTACAACGATAAGGGTACGTTCACATACATAATATCATCGTCATCGTATTATTGGGAAATTTGCATGGTACGGGTACTGTTACAAGAGGATAACAGTACTTATGGTAGAAGTTTTCAAAACCTGGGCCGCGGGCGGACGGAAGTACCCGGATACCTGGGAGAATATCTGCATGTTGATATCTGTAGTACAAACATTCGGAAATTAATTACAATAAATGTTGCAATGCTATTTGAATTTTAAAAGAGATATATATTATTGCGTATCCTATCCTATCCTACTACAATAATTTGGTAAAATCTGTCTGTCCGTTTTTCTGTGTGTCCCTTATCAGCAGCTCGATTGTGATACTACATACACAAAGATACACAAGCGTGATGCGTTGCAGGAGGGTGGTGCACATGTTGTGGCCGCATGCCTCCGTGCTCCGCGGGCTTAGGCTTCTTTGCATATGTTTTCTCACTCTCTGATGGTGAATTTCACTACTTTCTTGTGGAATTAAATTATTATGTCCAACCACATCAAAGACGGAAAAAGATGAAAATACGGCTGGCGGAAACTGCCAACCAAGAGTTGAAAAGCACGCAATATATAGCATCAACACAACCACCTTGTCAACATCCGAACACCACCGTATCAAATTTTGCGTGATGTGTTGCAACCGCTAATTTTCCGGGTACTCCGGTAGTGGGAGAGGGTGCGCACACCCGGTGCAAGCTATAACGTGTAGGGCACTAATGATTGTAACATCCGCCCACGGACAAATGCCGGTGCGGGGTGGAGAAATCCACCCAAGCAACATCCTCCGATGAGCCAAGGAATACGGAGAATGAATGTAACGCATTTGCAACCGTAAATCGTTGTCCTTCGCCGGCCTAATCTCGCGTGTAAGTTCAATTTAAACTTGCGCTTTGGGGTATAGAAATTAAAAGCATACCAAGAGTATGGACAATGAGGACTATGGTCCATCATCCTCGCCCTAAGATTGAGTAGGAATCGCCTGAATTTCTACTATGTTTATGATACTTGTATCTACTCCATCGCAGAAAGAGCTAATTTGGATTTATAAGACCTCACTCGGATTGGTCGCGGATTCGCCGCAACGCACACTTTAATAATCCCGTTCGTTGTTTTGGAATGTGTCGCGTTTCTGGAAAGCACTGCAATTTTTAAGAGTTCGCCTAGAAAGTTGCCCTCTCAAATGCAAGTCGGGAAGCTCTTGTTTTTGTCGTAACGCCGGAAGGTGTCCCTCGCGGCCTCACGGCGTCTGTGGCTCACGATAACAAAGTTTTTTTTCGTGGAATGTTTGCTGCCGTGGAGAGCGCTTTCGAAACCAAGCAAGTCGTTTGCAAGCATACCCTTCGGTGCCACCGCTTTTTGTCACATGCAAGATTGGTCGCAAAAGCTCTCGCCCACCCCATGTCGGGGTATCGGAGGTGAGGCGTCAATGGTTGCTGTTTCTAATTCGAAAACCCGAGGCATATCGCCTCGGGGGGGCACTTACTTCGGCAATATCATAGCGATATACATCTTGGGATATCCTACTACAATAATTTGCCAACATAAGTATGTCCATTCGTTTGTCTGTGCATCCCTTATCATTAGCTCGATTGGATTCGATGCCACAAAGGCGATATCATGGTTTGAAAAAAACATATCGATGGAGTACATTTCACTTTATGGGATTGGCATGTGAGTTCGGCTCAACTACTGCGCATCACTACGATTGGAACATTAGCTTTATTCAATTGATTTCAAAAATGTAGAGAGAGAGAGAGAGAGAGAGAGAGACAGTGAGAGACTGTGTGTGTGTATGTGTGTGTGTGTGTGTGTATGGGTGTGTGTGCCCCAAAACACAGAGAGAGAGATACATTGTGTGTGGGTGTGTGTGTGTGTGTGTGTGTGTGTGTGTGTGTGTATATGTGTGTGTATGTGTGTGCGTGCGTGTGTGTATGTGTGCGATACACATAGAAAGGGAGAGAGAAAGAAAAAGAGAGTCAGAGGGGGGTAGGTGTGTGTGTGTGTGTGTGTGTGTGTATGTGTGTGAGTGTGTGTCTGCGAAATCAGCAGAAATGCATCATTAAGGCACAACCATGGGCCTTTAATAATCATTATAGTATGTAGAGTATCCTTTTTCTGCAGTACCAAATTTCACTAAATATTTTATCACAAATTTCCTACTTATTCCTCCCATATCTCTTGGGAGTTTATTGTAGGGGGGGGGGTGTCACGCTATGGATAGTAAGTTTGTATGAGTTGATGAAGCCACTTGAATTTACGATTTATGGAGCCTGGGAAGTAAGGAGCATGAGAAGCATGGAGCCCTAACCATAGGAGGTGTCTAGATAGGGAGCTTGGGATGTAGATTACCGGAGGGTGGGTAGAGTACTAGAATCAGTGAAATGTCAATCGCTCTTTCAATGGTGGATTAGTGTGGGGCGCCATGGCGGTTTATGACAATGGGGAGGATGTCTACTTCGATGGCCGGCCAATATAAAGTAAGGAGGGCGGGGGCGAGCGGAGTGTGTTAAAGGATTTCGAGGTGTCTGTTGGAAGCGCCCGCCGCCGGCGCAACGGCGGCGGCCTCGGAGGGGGTGCGCTCGCATGCCCGTCGGCACTCACCCCTACCGCGCCGAAAAGTCGGTACCCATTGGGGATGTATCTCATACATATATACCCCCGTACTGCCCGAGCAACGGGCTCCCGCAGTACATTCACTTTCGGCGAGATAGTAGGGCCAAGACTCCCCCGGAGTACAACGTACGGATGTGTCCATTATCGTGCCCACCATGGGAATCTCACAACACTCCCCCTAATGGACACCATCCGATCAACTCCGGTCAAACCCTAGCAACCCGCGTCATGCGCGGAGGGCCCATAACCTGTCAAACGGATTACACGGAAATGCCATCACCGGGAATCGAACCCGGCACCTCCGTGTCCGGAGCCGTACGCCTTAACCATGTACCGCGCCGAAAAGTCGGTACCCATTGGGGATATATCTCATATATACACCCCCGTATTGCCCGAGCAATGGGCTCCCGCAGTACATCCACTATTGGCGAGATAGTAGGGCCAAGACTCCCCCGGAGTACAACGTACGGATGTGTCCATTATCGTGCCCACCATGGGAATCTCACAACACTCCCCCTAATGGACACCATCCGATCAACTCCGGTCAAACCCTAGCAACCCGCGTCATACGCGGAGGGCCCATAACCTGTCAAACGGATTACACGGAGATGCCATCACCGGGAATCGAACCCGGCACCTCCGTGTCCGGAGTCGTACGCCGTAACCAAGTACCGCGCCTAAAAGTCGGTACCCATTGGGGATATATCTCATACATATACCCCCGTACTGCCCGAGCAACGGGCTCCCGCAGTACATCCACTATTGGCGAGATAGTAGGGCCAAGACTCCCCCGGAGTACAACGTACGGATGTGTCCATTATCGTGCCTACCATGGGAATCTTACAACACACCCCCTAATGGACACCATCCGATCAACTCCGGTCAAACCCTAGCAACCCGCGTCATACGCGGAGGGCCCATAACCTGTCAAACGGATTACACGGAAATGCCATCACCGAGAATCGAACCCGGCAACTCCGTGTCCGGAGCCGTACGCCGTAACCAAGTACCGCGCCGAAAAGTCGGTACCCATTGGGGATATATCTCATATATATACCCCCGTACTGCCCGAGCAACGGGCTCCCGGAGTACATCCACTATTGGCGAGATAGTAGGGCCAAGACTCCCCCGGAGTGCAACGTACGGATATGTCCATTATCATGCCCACCATGGGAATCTCACAACACACCCCCTAATGGACATCATTCGATCGAACCCGGAAATGTCATAAATGGGACGCGGACGGTGTCATGTGATAGACAAGGATGAGACACTGCTGAAGCTGACAGACCTTCATCGTCTTGTAGAGTGTGTAATCATTCTGTTTTTACCCATCAACTTTGTCAGGTTATGGGCCCTCCTTTTGCTCTCGGTTGGAGTCGACACGCTTGACTGGAACCATTATCTTGAGCTTCTTTCCGGCGCGAGTCTTGGGCTTCTGTGGTGCTACACGATCTTCAGGTGTGGCTGGGTCGCAAAAGCGGTTGACTCTCTTTGTTGGGTGGTTTGCCTTCGAATTCGGGCTGGTAGCGACTTTCATGCGTTGCTTGGAGCCTAGAAACCACCGACCGTTTTCACTCGCTTGAACAACGCTTTTTCAATCGTTTGTGCTTTGGATTTTTTCGCCTTCGTTTCTATATCACTGGATCCAATATCTTGGTATTTGGCGTCTTTCCTCGCGTCCCTGGGCTGTTTGAGTGGGAGTTGGTGAGACATCTTGCAGTAGTGTACTATCACATGTGTACGACGTCGTTCGACTGGCCTTCCAAGGCCATAGTCTGCCTGCCTACGTTGTTTTGATTCGGAAAGTACAGCTCGTTGGGATTTTCTCGCAGTCCTCGTCCATTTTCGCTCTCCTGAGTTTTTGGCTTTCAGTTGGTGAAGGATCCCTGCTCGGTGTACTATCCATTTGTACGACGAACCCCGACAGACCTCTTGAAACCGGTTTCCGTTTGCTTTGGCTGTGTAGACTCCTGAAGTACAGCTCCGCCTTCTGTCGGCGCCTTGTTGCGTTCGTTCTGAAGCTCCGTTGACCGGACCTTGACCGTCCCCTTGAAGGCCTGCCGGGCAGTGGTTGGTGACAATTTTTCGTCGATTTTTCGGTACTTTCCGGAGCTGTCGAGATATAACACCCATGGATTATGTCAAACTTCCCAAGTTCAGTGGAGAAAGGAGAGACTTTGATGTCTGGAAGAAGAGGTTCCGTGCTTTTGGACTGATGCAGAAATGGGCACCGGCTCTCCTCGAGAACGACGCCGCTACCGCGCAGCAACACCTCGACTTGTACTCTACTTTGATTCTGGCGTTTCCTGAGGACGATCTCTCAATTATCGAGAATGTCCATGAGGTTGACAAGAACTGCGGCCTCAAAGCGTGGACTACGCTGATGGACCACTATGAAGACGATGGCATCTACCGTCTGGCTGAGCTGCTGCAAGATATGGAGAAGGCCCAGGCAGACGATGAGATCAGTCTCCAGTATTTGAACCGGTTGGTCCGACTTCAGCGCTAGATAGCCCGTGTGGGGGAGGACGTTCACGACCGACGGATCATTATGTACTTGGTGAAGGGTCTACGTCAAGAGTACCACTCCATCACAAGCCATCAAGACAGAGTATGACTCACTTGTGTCGCGCAACACCTAGAAGTTGGTTCCCCGTCCTGCCGGTAGAAAGCTAGTGGACTCCAAGTGGGTGTTCAAGCTGAAGCGCGACTCTGATTTGTGTGTCTCGGTCCCCCCCACCTGCCCTCGGGGTGACGGGGGACCTCGACAAGGAGGAACGTCGCGTCGGGGGCAGCGGCATCGACCTTGAGACGGGGCCTACGGGATGCGACGGCGGGGTCAACGATCGACTACGTGAGGAGGGGATTTTTGCCTCTATAACCCCTGCCGGTAGAAAGCTAGTGGACTCCAAGTGGGTGTTCAAGCTGAAGCGCGACTCTGATGGTAATATTGCAAGGTATAAGGCAAGAGTAGTGGCGCGTGGCTTCACTCAAGAGCATGGCGTGGATTATCACGAGACCTTTGCTCCTATTGTGCGGGTTATCTCGATCCGGGTGGTGCTAGCATTAGCTGCTTTCCATGACTGGGAGGTGGAGCAATTGGATGTAGTGACAGCATTCCTAAAGGCCAACATCGACGAGGAGACATACATGCGACAGCCTGAAGGCTTCCGGAGTACTGACAACAAAGGGACAGAGCTTGTGTGTATGCTGCAAAAGGCCCTCTACGGCCTAAAGCAAGCTCCTAGAAACTGGAACAATACTATCACTGCCTGGCTAGAGGAGTATGGCTTCTGCCAGTCCAAAGTGGATCCGTGTATTTTCATCTACCAGAAAGCAGGCCAATTGTACATCATGGCCATGTATGTGGACGACAACATCATTGCCGGAGCAGCGGGCCGATTCATACCGGAGTTCAAGGTTGCATTTGGCAGCGGGTTCAACGTGCAAGACCTTGGTCCAGTCTCGTGGCTGCTCGGCATGACGGTGGAGCGGGATAATGGCACCGGTATCATCATGCTTGGCCAGCGCCAGTACGTGCTCGACATGCTGGAGCGCTTCAACATGATGGATTGCAAGCCAGTGAGCTCACCAATGGCGGTAGATGATGTGGGCAAGTGCGGGGACAAGACATCCGTCACGCAGCTGCCTCCCGGGTCGGTGCCCTATCAGAGCATGATTGGAAGCCTAGTGTACGCCTATGTGAGCATACGACCAGACATCACCATGGCTGTCAGTCATCTCAGCCGATACATGGCCAATCCTTGCCACGCGCTTTGGGAGCAGGCCAAGTGAGTGCTTCGGTATCTCAAAGGCACCGCTGATGCGTCACTGGTGTACGGAAGCAGCGTGCGGTCATCCGAGTTGGTAGGCTGGTCGGACTCAGATTATGCGAGCGATGTGGCTGGGCGGCGCTCCCGCACAGGATACGTGTTCATGCTGAATGGTGCGGCAGTGAGATGGAAGAGTCAGCGGCAGCAGACCGTGGCACTGTCCACAGCGGAGGCAGAGTAGTTGGCGCTGACCAGCGCTACTCAAGAGGCGATGTTTCTGAGGCAATTGATGCATGAGCTTCACCAGGACTCCGGCTCCGCTGTCACTATCCATGAAGACAACCATAGCTGCATTGCACTCAGTAAGAACAACATGACAACTGGCCGGAGTAAGCACATGGACGTGAGGTATCACTTATGTCGGGAGAAGGTGGAGAGCGGCGATATCGAGGTCAAGTATTGTGCAACAGAAAACATGCTTGCCGATGCGCTCACCAAACCTTTGGTGAGTGAAAGGCATAAGAAGTTGTGCAATGCGATCATGGGTTTGCACGAGTAGCAAGGGGAAGTGTTGAACATCATTGTCTGATATGGTAATCAAGTTGCTACTCCGCAATATTGATATCCAGTACGAGTGTTGGAGTGATAGGACAGCTGTGACTCAGCATGTCTAGATGATAAGGCATTCAGCAATGCAATAGATATGGGTGCTGATAGTGGCAGGTTGCTGAGCGTTAGATATGATCTAAGGGCTCAGAATAGTGGTTGGCGTGTGCTCACCATGTGGTGGGCGTGTGTCATAAATGGGACCCGGACGGTGTCATGTGATAGACAAGGATGAGACACTGCTGAAGGTGACAGACCTTCAGCGTCTTGTAGAGTGTGTAATCACATACACATGGGACGTCCACAGCCTCAGTATGGACGCCGTCAAGCGAGACCTTCGACAGAAGGGCATGCGCATTGAGAGTCGTGGCCGGACTCAGACGGAGGCGCCGCCCCCTGCAGCTTTTCCGGCCTTTTCCGGTGACACCTATGCTAAATCCTTGAAGCGCCAGGTCCATGATCTTCAGGAGCAGCTAAAATCCGTGCATGGCCCTGGGAACTCACGTGGTGTGGCTGTGGGAGCTGGCGGAGTCCGACCCTTCCGCGGCATTTGTTTCAGTTGCGGCAAGAAGGGCCATCGCCGGTCAGAGTGCCATGAAAGGCGTGCTAGTGGCAATTCTGCGAGTCTCGAGTCTCCCGTGGCTTTTCCTGCCGGGGTGGACATCACTGTCAGTCCTGCTAGGTCGTTCTCTAAAGCACGAGCCATGGTGATGAATGAGGGGGAGACTTGGATGTGGTTGGCCGACAGTGGAGCCAGCCATCACATGACGAGCAAACGTGATGACTTCGTGAACTATCGTGCGCTGTCTGACCGGCTGTGGGTGAAGGGCATCAGTGCTTTTACTGTGGGCGTTGGCACTGTCCGCATCACTGTGCCGGCTGCAGACGGTGCGAAGATTCCTGCCACGTTGCGCCATGTGCTTCACGTTCCCGAGTTGTCCCGTCGTGCGTCTTGGACATATCATCGGTTGTTTAGCCTCACTCAGGCGCGGCAGCAGGGTCACAGCGTGGTGTTGGCGGATCCCATGGACCATCTTCAGCTTCACGCAGCTCATGGTGGTGGTGTTAAGATTCCCATGGAGCGAGCCCACGGTTTGATCTGGCTGCATGCGACGGTTACTCTTTCAGCGCGTGCTACGGCTTCGGCGGCCACGGCGTCATCGGGGAAGCGGCTGTGGCATTCCCGACTCGGTCACATTGGGGAGCCTCAGCTGGACGAGCTGTTAATAGGTCATAAGGAAGGCTTGGGCTACGCATCACACGAGAAGTTGGGATTCTGTGAGACCTGCGCTGTGTGTAAGTCTCAAGTCCGCAATATTCCTCGTGCTCCTGCGGACCGAGATGTTGGACTGTTTGAGGTGATTGGTGTGGATTTGTGTGTCCATTATCGTGCCCACCATGGGGACCTCACAACACACCTCCTCATGGTGCGCGTTGGTAACCCTGTAGCCGTGCCATGCATTGGGGGCTAGGCGGGATGAGTTCGGCAGTTGTTATCCGTGCGATCAAAAGTTGTAGGGAAGCCTCGGTGCGGAGGGCTTTTGAAAGTATTATATGTACACCATAGCCAAAATCTCCCGCTCGGACAGTCATCCGATATAAGTTTTGAGGGCTAGATGCTCCCTCGATACTCTCCCTCATGAAGCGGGACCTGTATCTCAGGAATAGTTTGGCGGCGAGGAGGATACGGGCGGATCTGAAACGAAAGGCGGGCGTAAGAGCTGGCGGCGGACAGCTTGGCAACAACGCCATGGCAGGGTGCTCGCTGGACAACGACCAACCTTGCACAACGCTGTTTTCAGCCCGTTTTGCAGACATTTTTATGTACGCGTATGCTGTTGCACACCTTGCGTTGCCTCCGTCACCAATCAACACCCAAAAAGCATGTCAATAACCCCTAGGGTATTAGAGAGAACTTGCGGACTGTGTGTGACCTAATGGCGGCCGTGTTAGTCTCGGGTGGTGCTCGATTGGCGGTGCAATGGGTATAGACCGTGCTGCAGTATTTACGGGTATGTAGAGTGATAGGCGATCACGATCGGGCCAAACATTTACATGGTAGGCTTTAAGTCTAAAAGCAGCGAATGACAGAGAGCCGGGAGGCGCGGGAGCTTCGGCTATAAGCAGAGGGGCGAAGTGCGACGGCGTGCGGGCGCGGATCCGGATGCGTCATTTTGCCGAGTTTTGTCTTACAGACCTAGCGCAACCACAGCCGCGACCCCCCCCCCCCCCCACACACACACACACATACACATACACCCCGTAGCTAAGGATACCATGCGAAAGCTCCCGAACTTCACTTTCATACCGCTTTAGAAGTTTGAAGGTGTGCAGCTTCACGTTTGTCTTGTATCGGATTGATTTCTGGATATAAGTACGGAAAGCCATTATGCAACCGATGTCAGTGCCGCACATCGGGCAGGAAATTGGTTGGCATCGTTGCCACACATTTTAGTTACAACCATTCTCCCTGCTCGAACTTTGCATTTGACCACTATCTCAATAATTGACGATACCTTCCATGTCCTCGATCATGAAGCAATAGTTTTCATGGAAGCCCGAAAACGCCAGACACAATAACCACATAGGGCAAAAGCACTACTAAAAATATCATTACCTCATACCATTTTTCCCGCCACCACTAGCCGCCACCGCAGCACCAACGGCAGCAACAACAACGGTAGTATTATCATCATGTCAGCAAAAATACGAGTAGCAACAGCAAAAGTACGATGAATAGCAACTACACCCAAATACACACACACTTACTCTCACTCACACACACACACGCGTACATACACACACACACACACACACGCGCGCGCACACACACAAAACACACACACACCAAGACACACACACACACACACACACACACACACACACACACACACACACGCACAACACACACACACACACACTAACAACACATGTATATCATCATCAATTAAAAGTAGCAACCAGTGATATCGGATTCAACAGAAAAGCACCACAAATATCATGTCAACAAATATCACGCCAACATGAAGCAGCGATAGCAGCAAAACTACACACATCATCTGCATCATCCCAAGCAATTATGTTAACAGCACGCCACATCAAGAAAACAGACCAGCGACATTATAGTAATCAACACGTACTAGTGTGAAGAAAATAAGGAGGGGGATCAAAATGTAACAATAGTAGAACGAAGGAGAAAAGGAAATTTGCAAAAGGAAGGGTGAGGAAGGAAGGGGTATGCACGGAAAATGTGAGGGCGGGGGGGGGGGGGGGCGGATGGGAAAAATGTTGAAAAAAATAGAAAAACATGTGAAAGAGAAGATTGAAGAAGATAGGGAAATAAAGAGAAGCAATTGCGTCGATAACATGCCACGTTAGGAAAATAGACCACCAACAATGCCATCAATCCGTGATGGTGTGGAGGAGATAGGAGGGGAGATGGAGTAAGACGATATCAATACAAACGATAGAGATGCGAAATGGGTAGAACGAAGGAAGGGGTGTGAAAAGAACATGTGACTAGGTGAGGGGGAGGGGGTGAGAAAGGAGCGAAACAACGTGGAGAAAGATACAAGCATGTGAAAGCGAAAAGAAAACAACAACGAAATAACAACTAAATTTAGATAATGAGTAGTAGTTGGGGTGGTGAATGAGGTAAGGGAGGACATGCGAGATACGGATAGAGGGGACGAGAATGATCATCTCTAATAATATCTAAAATAAAAGGAGAGCACCTCGTATCCCCGCCGACTGCCGGTTATTCCCTCCATTGTTGTCTTGGCGGCGTCCTTCATTTAACATATAACAAGGTTTAAAGGGAAGGTAGCCACATGCGCCCGCCGGCGGCGCAGCGGCGGCGGCCCCGGAGGGGGGTGCGCTCGCAGGCCCGTCGGCACCTACCTCTACCTCCACGCGGTGGGCGCTGGTAACCCCATAGCCGTGCCAGGCCTAGCACGGTAGGGGGCTGAACGAGGTACCGACACCTGTGATCCGCGGGATCAGTAGCTGTCGGGAAGCCCTGTACGGAGGGTTTTGGAAAACATAATATCCGTACACCGGCACAGGGATCTCCCGCTCGGCTAGTCCGATATGTTTTTTCCGCGACTAAATACTCGCAGATACTCTCCCGACGATGGGGCGGGGGCGGCGTTTGCGAAATATTTTTGGGCGAAGAGGGGTACGGACGGATCAGCGGTGGGACGAGGGTGTTGGAGCTGGCGGCGGACAGTTGGGAAGCAGCGCTAGGGCACGGCGCTCGCTAGTAGCCGCCAGCCCTGCGAAACCTGTTGGTCTCCCTTGGGGGAGAGGCCCGAAGATACGCAGGACGGCGGCGAGTCGCAGCCGGAGGAGCGGCACGGTCTGGCGGCGGAGGTCGGGAGGATCATCCGCCGCCGGAAAAACCCGGTACGGGGGGTTTTTGGTTAAATATTCCCGTACCCACCATCTTTTGAGGATAGCCGATCCCTGGGCATTATCCGTTCCCCCTCCCCTAGTCGGTACCCGGTTATCGACAGGCTGCCTCAGTCAGTGTGCCCCGGGTTATCGCAACAACACACTGCTCGTATAGGCGGCCCCTTAACAACGTAAATCACCGGGGGAGACAAGTGCGGCCAGCACAGCGCGATCAGATGGGTGGTGGAAACAGACGGCAAACGGACAAGGGATAGGAGACATCTGGCTCGAAGGCAGGAGAGCCAGCCGAACACCGTCTGCAGCCTCGCTATTTTCTCCTCCCAGCCCCCGCGGGGGGGGGAGAAGGCTAGACTAGGTGGAGGGTCGCGCCGAGCAGAGCGACCACTATCTCCGATATCTCGGACGGGGTCGAGCAAGGATCGAGACGAGTCCGACGACGACCTGCGCGAGGGGGGTTTTCCACCTGCCTTTCCCCCTACCTCCGGCACGACCGGAGTCGCACAGGAGCCGAGGTCAGGCAGGTTCGACTCGACCAGCTCATGCTGACCAGCCTTGCTGATCGGCAACCCCGCCGCGGCTTGAGCAGGCCGCGTATCGTGGAGAATAGCGACATTTTTATTTCATACTGTATCCAGGAAAAAAAAATAGTATAGGTCAGAAAATAGTAAATACCTGGATACTGGTACGGGTATGTTTTAGACGATATCCTTACTGCCATTGGAGAGGTTGAGATTAGTGGTTCACGGTCTACCTCACGCTTCTAAGTCCTGTATGGCATAGCAAAAGGGGGGGCCCAGAGACGACAGCCGGTTCTTAGTGGTAATGTTGTAAACAATTTCAATTTCAAGTTAGCCACACCGTCAACACTCGGGCAATTGACATCCGCAATTTAGAGTCGCGGACGGACTCACGGAGAGTAGTTGCATGAAAGAGTCTATTCGTCCCACGCCGCGCTCCCTGACCACCACGAAAGTCATAATTTGGCCTAGGCATATTATACATGCGTTTTTCGGTATCGGCCCGGTTCGCACTCGTACTTTTTTTAAACTCTTTTACGAGGTAAGGGAGGCATTGGCCATCTGTGGTGCGATTTCGCCGATTATTTTGCCGCCATTGCACTCTGCCGCAGTATTCACGCCAGAGGTACCCAAAAAAGAGTTTATAAAACTTCAAAGAGACGACAAAACTCATAGAACCCCACATGCTTTCTTGCGTCTAGACCCAAGGAGTTCAATTCGCAATAAACGGCCATGGCATCGCGGATGTTGTTGTCGGGGTTCCGATTGGGGCGGGGCGAGTGTGTGGGTGAGCGGGTACTTATTTGTACCGACTGCGCGTGCCCGCCGTGGCGCACGAAGATAATATATGATCACCAACCGCCAAGTCACGGTACGGAGGATTTTCGGTTAAATATTTCCCCACCCGACATGTTTTGTGGACCGCGCCTCGATCCATGTGTTTGACCAACCCCTCCCCATGCCGGTACCCATTCATCGACATGACTGCCTCATGTAGTGTTCTTAGGGTCATCGCGACGGCACAATGATCATAATAAAGGCGCCCCCGTGGCAATGTTAACCACCGAGGGGGGGGGGGTTACGGACGGACTAACGCGATCATACATCTGTTGGAAAACATACGGAGAAGGACCGGGGACATAAGGAAATCATGCGCGGCGGCGGGAGCACCAGCCGGATACCGTCTCAAGCTATGGACTTCCTTTCCTTCCCATCCCGTGAAGTAGAAGGGAAGTCTATGCTAGCTGACGAGCTCAGACGGCAATTATCTCGGACGAGGATTGTGTGTGGATCGAAACGTGAGCGTCGACGAGGAGCGCGAGGTTTTTTCGCCTGCCTTCCCCCCCCATATGTGGCACCACGTGAGTCACGACCGGAGTCGCACAAGAATAGAGGCCATGTAGGCCCGACTCGACTAGCGCAGGGTGACTAGCTTGGCTCATCGGCGCCTTCGCATGGTTTGGAACATGCCGCGCATCGTGGAGAATGGCGAAACATTATTTTTCATATTAGTAAAAAATGGAGTAAATCAAAATTGTTCACGAGGGTGCCCGCCGGCGGCGCAGCGGCGGCGGCCCCGGAGGGGGGTGCGCTCGCATGCCCGTCGGCACCTACCTCTACCTCCACGCGGTGGGCGCTGGTAACCCCGTAGCCGTGCCATGCTTTGCACGGTAGGGGGCTGAACGAGGTACCGACACCTGCGATCCGCGGGATCATCAGCTATCGGGAAGCCATGTACGGAGGGTTTTGGAAAAACATAATATCCGTACACCAGCACTGGGATCTCCCGCTCGGCTAGTCCGATATGTTTTTTTCAGCAACTAAATACTCACATATACTCTCCCGTCACGGCGGGAACGATGTCCGCGGATTTTTTTTTGGCGAGGAAGGGTACGGACGGACCAGCGGTGGGACGAGGGTGTTGGAGCTGGCGGCGGACAGCTGGGAAGCAGCGCTAGGGCACGGCGCTCGCTAGCAGCCGACAGCCCTGCGAGAGTTTTAAATCTACCATGGGGACGAGGCCTAAAGCTACGCAGGCCGGAGGTGGGTCACGGTCGGAGGAGCGGCACGGTCTTGCGGCGGCGACCCTTAGGATCGACCGCCGCCGGAAAAACCCGGTACGGGGGGCTTTTGGAAAAATATACCCGTACCCACCATCTTTTGTGGTTCGGCGACTCGATCCCTATGTCCGACCCACCCCTCCCCTAGTCGGTACCCGGTTATCGACAGGCTGCCTCATGCAGTGTGCCTAGGGTTATCGTAATGGCACACTGCTCGTATAGGCGGTCCCCTAACAACGTAAACCACCGGGGGGGGGGGGGGGGGGGGGGGGAGGGTACGGCCGGCCACAGCGCGGTGTTGGAAACAGATGGAACAAGGACATGGGACATGAGAAAATCTGGCACGGGGGCAAGAGAGTCAGCCGGACACCGTTTTTTTTTTTTTTTTTTTTTTTTCTCTTCCCATCCCCCGAAGGAGGAGGGAAGACTCGGCTAGGTGGCGAAATGCGTCGGGAGGAGGAACTTATACCTCGGGCGGGGAAGAGCACGGATCGAGACGGGACCGACGAAGATTTGAGCGAGGGGGTTTTTCACATGCCTTTCCCCCTTGCTCCGGCATGGCCGGAGTCGCACGGTACCCGAGGTCAGGGACGTTCGCCTCGACCATCTCAAGCTGACCAGCCTCGCTGATCAGCATCCCTTCAGCGGCTGGAGCAGGCCGCGAATTGTGGAGACTAGCGACACTTTTTATTTCATACTGTATCCAGAAAAAAACACGTATAGATCGAAAAATAACAAATACTTGGTTACGTGTATGTTTTAGACGGTATCGTCACTGCCAATGGAAAGGTTGGGATCAGTGGTTCACGGTCTAGCTCTTGTTAATATAAGACCACCAACGGCACATAAAGGGGGGCCAGACACTGCAGCCGGTTTCACCTTGTACATGTTGTAAACAATTTCAATTTCAATTGTTCACGAGTATGGTTGTAAAACACCTCCACTCTTTACCGGTATGATTGAGATTGTGTTGTTGCCAATGCATAAGTTGAAATAGGCGGTTCACGGCGTAAACCTAAAAGCTGATCGACCCAGGAGATGGTTGGACATGTCCGCCAGTAGATGGTAGCCGTTAACATGTTATTACTTTGATCAATTTTCAGTTTTTTTTTCAGGTGGTTGGTGTCAATGCAAAAATACCCCATTCGAAAATTGGTGTCGTTTGATAGCACGGTAGTATGTAACTTTATATGTAACGCGCTACGAAGGGGCACATGTGTACTACTAAGGGACACTAGTAGACATCTCGTGTTTCCGGCGCCTTATTATCAAGCAAATCGTATTATTAGTCCAGGAAGTTTTATTGCAATGTTCAAACATGCGATGTATTATGGGTAATCCGAAATAACTTGTCATGCAGCCCTTCTTCGAAAAGTCTGCATTCAAATTCAGATCAGCCGTTGCAGTTGAACAAACAGCAAAATGAATAGTAACACCACTGCGCTTGGAATATCAGAACGTCATTCACATTATTGCTTTATTCGTCTCTATCCAAGTTCTTGGCAGACTATGGCATAGAAAGCTGAATTAAACGCTGTAGAGAATGCAAGGACGGTTTCTTTTTCGGGATCACGCCCACTCATGTCGACAGGATTATCCGTATGAGCTCATCATGAACGCTCCTTTTAGGAATACGTGAAGTCTAGTCAAGAAACTGATCACGGTATGAGTGATCCAATTTCCTCATCGCGTTTAACAACGCGTAATTCGGTGAGTTGTGCGCTGTTCCAGTCGCTCATATTTCAAGCACCGCTCAAAAACACCCGATCACAAAATGTAAACGAGCAAGGCAGGAAATTTTGCGATTCATCAGATGTGTCAACAAAGAACGCAGCAGCTTAGTAGTCAATCGCGCATTAACAATTTTATACATGCCGATTTTACTTTTGCGGTTGAGAGCGGGGAACAGTGCAAGGTGGAAACAGGCGAAAAAGAAACGCCACGCTTCAGTTTCAAGAAAGAAAAATTTACATCAATGGAAACTGAGAGCGCACTGGCTTGGTTGAGGAAAGGGGTCCAAAGCCACGGGGACAAAGACGGGAGCCATAGCCACTCATGAAAAGTCTTTCACCAGTCACGGCGATTCACAATCCGTTGTGGCAATGTTTGCGAGGAAATGAAATCTAGAACTCGGTTGTGAGGTCTACTTCCTGTCACGAGACCTGCTGCGGCTCCTTGACGCGCTCCGACTGCGGCTCCTGCAACAACGTCGTTAAGGAACTGAGCAACAACTCACCGAACCACCTGACAAAATGAAATATCGAGAGAACAAAAACATTAAATGGGTTCACATGGCTCACCTCCTGCGGTCAGAGCTGTTGGAGCGGCTACGAGACCGCCCACCCCTCCGACGACCACTCATGAGCGAATCAGCCAGTGCCTGCCATGTCGGGACACAAGTTAGATGTGGATCCCATAAAAATCATCACAGGGTGATACAGCAGTCATACCATGTAGCCAGTAGGCCCATCACCTGTGCAGCACGTCCACTCTTCTGGTAGTCGTTGGAATCTGCCGCGGCACCGCGGGCGCTGTCTCCATAGGCAAGACCTGATTGACATCAGTGTTCAGAACCTCGACCAATAGATGGGCGCCGATAGTGCCACACAAGGATAGACCACAGCATTAAGCCTCAGTCAACACGTCCGAGCCTCCTCGACTATAACGCACACCCAGAACCCCCGGTGAAACAATGGGATAAGACTGACAAGTGAAAATCGTCGCAATCCGTGCGATGACATGCTCACGATAAAAATCAACGTCATGACAATCGAATCTGATTAATCAGCATAGCCTAAACCCATGTACTAGACACTGCTAGAAAATGCCCGAGTAAGGAGTGCCGAAGGGTGCTGTATCCAGCTGCACAACGCAGCCGTTTCCCGCCCACTCAATCTCTGCAAATGTCTTTAACATTTCCAATCCCGCTGCGCCACGCTCGCCGCTTATTCCCAATCGCCTGATCCCCAAGTTCCAAACACATCTTGCCCTTCCGTCACGCGCTGCGTCATCATAACACTCTACGATCCATCACTACCCAGGAACTCCACCGCCCAGTAGCCGCACTTGGCCCTACGCTACGCCGGAGCACAGTTGTCGGCTCCATCATGGAACAAAGTCGCATGGAGAACAATAAGACGTACACCATGCCCCCGGCTGAGCACATCGCAATCCTTTTATGCCCAGCGGTCGCCACCAGGCGGGGCACCACCACCGCCCCAGCTGCCGCCACCACCCCACTGATCACCACCTAGGCCCTCACCACCACGGTCGTAGCCACGGTCACGTCCATAACCACCTCCACCATAGCCGCCATCACCATAGCCACCGCCTCCGCCTCCGTAGCCACCAGCGCCCTCCGCCTTCGGAGTGCCGCACTTGTAGCAGGCAGACTGAAAAGACAACACGTATCAGAAGGATTGCTCTCCAAAAACATTGCATGGAAATAAAATATTAGCGCAACAAAACTCTACCTTAGAGGCAAACACGTTGGCCTGGCAGTTTGGGCAGGTCCAATCTCCAGGCCTGACAGAACCGCCACCGCCGCCGCCACCATAGCCACCACCACCATAACCACCGCCTCCGTAGCCACCACCGTAGCCTCCAGGAGCACCTCCGGCCCCATCATGAGCATACTTGCAGTTCTGGCGGGTGCAACGACCAGCAAGAAAATCCCTGCAGGCCTGGCCCTGGTCCGGAATTCAGAAAAGCACGGCAGTCAGATATCTGGCATCAACACATCGTACACCCCCACGATCCTCTACCACTTCCCGCATATAAAGTGTCCGATTTGTTTCGAATCACGCACCCCCATGCCACCACCACCACCACCACCGTAGCCACCACGGCTGGCATAGCCACCACCAAAGGATCCATAGTCACCGCCACCACCACCGTAGCCACCGCCACCACCACCAGCGCCCTCAGGCTTGACCTCGCCACAGCGGAAGCAAGCGTGCTTGCTCGCAAACACATTGGCCTGGCAATTAGGGCAGGTCCAGTCACCCGGCCTCACATCACCACCACCGCCACCGCCGCCGCCACCCCAGCCACCACCATAGTCACCTGCGCGTCACCCAGCCATAACATCTCACCATTTGCATCGACAACTAATCGGCTTCGCGGATTCGCTTTACCAAGCTATTAACACGGCCAACGAGTCGGATTTTATAATCAGAAACGCATAACGCATAGCGCCCCATAGTAGTCTCTAAAACTCGTGCCACCGACACGCAGTAAATTCTTTGGCGGCGAGCCACAACAACGTTGGTTGGCGGTTCGAGTTATGTCGGAAAAGTGAAAGCCGGCGGAGATCTTGCGGCAACGCTAATCTTTAACAGATGTCCGGAATTCTCCCTCCCCAGAAAACAGATGATGTTGGACGCGAGTAGGATGCTCACCACCGTAGCTCATAGTATAAAGATGTTTGTAGCTTGGCACTTGAAGACCTGGGGAAGTGTGGGTACAGGTTTCGTCAGCGAAAAACAAGTTGAGATCCACAACAAAGGAAACAACATCGGAAGCGCCGAAGAAACGGATGCAATGTAGAAGCGAGAAATACCACCATCAGCAACAAGCACGGGAATATCATCCAGGCAAAGTTTCAAATATCACTGAGGAAAAGTGGTTGAGAAATTCGTCGAGGAGCCAAGACCGCTGTAGTTTCAGATCTGAAGGCGGCGCTCCTAAATCACCGCCGCCGGAAGGAGGGTTTCGGACTAACTACTGCAGGCAAGCGTTCGTTTTAAAATGGACAAGAGACCAAGCTAATTTCATCTTGATACTAAACCCAACAGAACATGGGAAATCCCAAACATGTGAGAACTGCACAAAAGGCTATTGGGCGCCAGTGACATGGTTTCGGGGGGTAGCTCAACAGGCCACGGGTTTTCGATAATGGTACTCCCGGGATGCGTATTCACCTTGCGGATGTCGGCAAAACGTTACGGGAAAACGGAACAAAGCTAAATAACGAAATCAACATCTAGCACGAGAGAGACAGGCAGCTGCTGCAATCTCAGGCAACGCGATAAGCTCGGATGGATGCGAGGGACTTTGAGCGTCCTCGGGGATGGTGGCGGCGGAAAGGTAGAAAAATCAGGGACTCATAAAAAACATTCAGAGACATACTGAAAATACAAGCGAATAAAATCCGGATCAATACATTACACATTTCAAGACGTAAACCAGAAGCACATACGGCGACGCAGAGCTGACTTAGGAAGGCAGAAAGTCACAAGCACCAGCAGAGCGGGATCTGGAGCGATTCCAAGAAGCAGCTACAGAAACAACCGTGAAATACCCACCACAAAAAGAGGCACTTGACACACTATCCGTAAGCACGCACCTGTTACGAGCGCGAGCTGACCGCACAGCAAATAAAACACAGAGATTTGCTCTCGGGCGCTGCCGAGTCAGTTCTTTGTTTCTTCCGCCGGCCCCGGCTCGCGCCGTGCCGCGGGAGTAGGGCGATTAGCACCGAGCCGATTTGCCTGACACAGTGTTTGTTTTGATTTAGTACATAGCTCTGAAAATAGAGGCACGTGGCTAACAAACGTTGTACTGTTATCAACTACTATTCATTTCCCCATACGTGTACGTTTTTAATTTATAGTATTCTGGTCATATTGCTCGTTCGTCCATGGCTACAGTACCCGTATCACGCATTTCCGCCGTGCTTATCTTCAAGGGAGCAATTTTTAAAGTTTATTAGCAATACCAAGTTGAGCAGGTTCAAGGTTTTTTAAGATACATAGCATGAGTCCACGGTTTATTAAAGTGGACAAAGCTCCGTTGGGGCTCCGCTAAAACTGTAGTAGATCTGTTATATGAGTTGCCTGACGTCAGGCAACTTGTACAGGGCAATTAAAAATTCTTACAAGAAAAAGCAGTGGAGGCCACCAAGCAAAAAGAAGAAAAGAGGAAGAAAAAGAATGAAATTCTTACAAGAAAAAGCAGTGGAGGCCACCAAGCAAAAAGAAGAAAAGAGGAAAAAACCTAAGCCCGAGGAATAGGAAGGCATGCCACAGCACCAGCACTGCCCTCCTGAAAAGCGTCGCGAAGATAGGAACCCAGAGTGCCATGAAGAGCAGGAGAAAGACGCTGCATTAATTCACGTCGCACATCCCCCCAAAAACGCCGAAACGGAACCGAAGTAGATCGACGAACAAAATGGTGCATACGAACATAACTGTCAGAGCAACAAAAAGCCTTAGCCCGAGATACAAGAAGGCATGCCACAGGCCACAGCGTCTGCCTTGCCTGATAGGGCCAAAGGGCCTTTTACACGCATTAATTAAGAGGGGATCAGGCGAGGGAGGGTGTGTTTGTGTGAGTTGTGCAAAAGGCAGAGGGTGGTCTAACGTTGCTTACGGCGCGTCATACATAGGGGTGAGTTCTAATAAGGCAACGCCTATAAAAGCTAGTATAGACGGTTAAACTTACGAAGCGTCATGGCAACGCTTGCTAATCTAGCCCCGTGTAATTTCACCTCGATAATTTAAAAGTATGACCACTTACAAAGGAGAGGGGGCTCCGTTATGCCACCATGTCGCCGTTTGGCGGGTAGTTTGTGGTAATTGGCCGCCCCAAGGCGTGAGCCAACCAAAGAAGTGCCAATCACTTGTCGTGGGTACGACCGTGGGGTAGATTTAGTCGAGCACGACACTTGAACTTGCTGCATAGCCGCCTAGCCGCCTAGTCGCCGAAAAAATAAGTTTGCTACACGGTAACCCCGATCACGTACGCGGCCGTGGCCGCACTCTTTCGAAGAAAATGTGGGGTCCATACGAAGCCGTATGGGGGATTTACCTTGATGTCCATTATGACGAGCTACATCCAACTCGAAAAGGTGTCCGCTCACTAAGGCTAGGGATCGATGATATCATCCGGACAAAATCGACGTATTTCGCGGTGATTTCGGAGATCCCGAATGCGAAGTGTACCCGAAATCGCAGCGAAATGCGCTTGTAAAATATCGACGATACCATCGATCCCTAGCCTTACCGCTCACTAGCTTGCTGGGTTTTTGCGGTTGTTGATCGCCCACCGATAAAGTGGGGCGGGGTTTTCTAGTCGCCGCCCCTCATAGCATATAGGAGTCGAAAAATCCCACCAGACTCGCGATTCGCTAATGAACACCGTCCGGAATAGCACACAAGAGTCGGTGCTTTGTTGTGACTCTTCGTTGTCCCTTTCTATTCGGATGGTACAAGATGATTCCGCCTCGTTGTGTGGTGACGAGGTCACCGGTAACTCGGTAAGACACTAAATTACTGCTCCACTTCGCGGAAAAGAAGAGAAATACGACGACAATAGCGATACATGTCCGTAGTAGGAGCTCGACCTTGGGTGGTGGTATGTCTTCAATAGTTCGTCGTTGTATTTCGGTACGCAGCTCCCCCGCGGGTGTACAACCTCGGTTGGGAGTGGTACGCGGATGGGTGTCGGAGTAAGTGTTACATGTGACGCGGTTGATCCTTTTCGTACTCTTGCGACGAGGTCTCCCAACGCGACTAGGTCTTGGCGATGGTCCTCATAGAAGTTGTTGACTGGTGACAGATAAGGGTGAAGACATGAAGCCTTGATCGTTTCGAGGTTGCCTAGCCATCGTGGCAGGGTTATCGGCGAGGGGAGCTAGCCGATGATCCTCGCAAAACTCAAAGTATCTTTGTATCGTATTGCCTTACGTAACCAAGGTGCTCGGAGTGCGCGACGGTGTAAGCAAGCTGAGTGTTGTTGCGCCCAAAACGACTTGTCGGAGGATGCGAGATATGTCCGGGCGCATGGAGTCCGTCCAAAGGTTGGTGCACTCCGAGACCTCTACACTGTACTTTCGTACATGGTTGTATTCGTACGTAGGTTCTTATCGGGGGGGGGGGGGGGGGGGGGGGGGGGGGGGTGAGGGGGGTGCTTGTCCAATGTCGAATGCAGTTAGCGTGGCGATGACGGCTCCACGTTGAAGGCAGATCAAAGCAGGGAGGGAACGCAGAATGCAGTGACGGGCCAGTGCGGTTTGCCTATCATACCTCGCCCAGCTCGTCGTCGTGGCCGGAATCGATTCTCGCGGAGAGGGCTGACGGGTTCCTCCATGGCCATCTCGGTAAGTGCTTGGTGCCACACTTTGCATGTCCATCGTGGGGCGATTACTTTAGCAAATGCGGCGGCGCCCGCCGGCGGCGAAGCGGCGGCGGCCTAGTAGTAGAGGGGTGCGCTCGCAAAGTCGCAAGGCCCGTCGGCACCTACCTCTACCTCCACGCGGTGGGCGCTGATAAACCACATGCCGTGCCAGGCTTGGCATGGTAGAGGGCTAAACGAGGTACCGGCGGCTGCGATCCGCGTGATCAGCAGCTATCGGGAATCCATGTACGGAGGGCTTGGAAACCAAAATATCCGTACACCAACACTAAGATCTCCCGCTCGGCGAGTCCTATATGTTTCTTCACGACTGAATGCTTATGTATACTCTCCCGATAAGGAGGCGGGGGCGGTGCCTGTGAAATCTTTTTGGCGAGAAGGGTACGGGCGGGTCAGCGGTGGCATGCGGGTGTTGGAGTTGGAGGCGGACAACCGGGAAGCAACGCCAGGGAAGGGCTCTCACTTCATGTGGACTAGCGCTCATGTGGTCTAGCATTCTCATCTAGGGGTTGGAACTCGACATCAACATCAAGGAGGACAGCCGCGGCGAGAGGAGCGGCACGGTGTGGCGGAGCTGATATTAGATCGGCTGCAGCCAAAAAACCCCGTACGGAGGGTTTCTGTTACAACTTCCGTACCCGACACTTTTTGAGGTCGGAGCCCCGATCCTACCTTCCTACCCATCCTCTCCTCTTGTCGGTACCCACTATCGATTTTAGGATGCCCACAGCGATGTGTTGGGGTTGTCGCGAGTGCACACCACTCATGGCGTCCCCATGGCCGCGTAAACCACAAGAGGAGGGTACGGGTGAGCCGGCGCCGGAAAGAGCTGGCGGCTACCCGGGACATGATATACGCAACGGGAGGAGCGACCGACGGCAGCTAGTTGTGGCTATGGCTTTCTCCCCCCTGCCCCGACGGGAGGGGGAAGCCTACGCTAGGAGGCGAGTTGCGACGAGAGGAGCGGATATTTTCTCGGACGAGGGTGTGTATGGATCGAGTCGGGGCTTACGACGACTTGAGCGAGGGGGTTTTCGCCTACCTTCCCCCCCCAATCTCCGGTAAGACCGGAGTCGTAGGAGCCTAGGTCAGTTAGGCCGGACTCGACTCACACACGCTGAGTAGCAAGGATGATCACCACCCTCGAGCGGCGGGAGCGAGCCGCGCATCGTGGAGATGGCGACACAGTATTTTCATACTTTATCGTAGCGATGGACCAAGTCTGTCCTTGTATGATTTATATTATGTTGTTACTGCCGACGGAGAGGGATGGATAAGGTGACCCCCGGCGTAAAACCCTATCCTTAAGTCCTAGCTGGGAGCATTGGGAACGCCCTTAGACAACAACCGATTTATCGGTACTTGTTGTTAAAAAAATGCAATTTCATTTTTTCCGCCGGCGGCGCTGCGCCGGCGGCTCCGTAGGGGGGTACGCTAGCATGCCCGTCGGCACCTACCTCTACCTCCACGCGGTGGGCGTTGTTAATCTTCTAGCCGTGCTAGGCGTGGCACGGTAGGGGGCTAAACGAGGTACCGGCATCTATGATCCGCGCGATAACCGGTTGTCGGGAAGCTATGTAAGGAGGGTTTTGGAAATCATAGCATTCGTACACCGGCACATAGATCTCCCGCTCGGCCAGTCCGATATGTTTTTCTCATACCTAGATACTCTCGGATACTAACATGATAAGGAGGCGGGGGCAGAATCTGTGAAAAAAAATGGCGCAGAGGGTACGGATGGATCAACGGCGGGTGGATGGTGTTGGAGATGGCGGCGGACACCAAGGAAGCGGCACCGGGGAAGGGCGCTCGTTGCTTGCCGACTAGCATGTTGCGGTCGAGCAGACCCAAGGGAGTGCAGCACGACACCAACATAGAGGACAAGGCCGGAATACGACCACGAATGTATGCGACGCGCCATGGAACACGCAATCACTAGCGCCCGCTCCACAGCCTCACACTACCCCAACGCCACCATCCTCATACTCCCCCGATGGGAACACACACCATACCGCCATTCCAGATACACCCATTCCCCATACACTCACCACATTTCCGCCCTTCCCAACGACGCAAACACCTTCCTACCCCCAGACCAGCACACCGGCACCCCACCCCCACACCATTTGGTACACGTCGGATGGTGGACAGCTACCTCGTCGCTAACCCCTTCGCCTTATCCTCTTTTCCCACATACACAACAATGACCACCCTCCACAACACACTCGAATCCATTTACAATACTCACCTCCCCAACCCCTTCATCACCATCCCTCCTCCCCCCCTCTTCGACACTTACTCACCACACTCCTGAGGCATACACCACATCCCCCCTAACCCCACCCACCCCATCACTTACCCCCAACCGGAGCGCACGTGACTAACATACTCCCCCTCCAGAGGAGTTCTTGCTTGGGATTGGCAAGACTTCGTTAACACTGACGGCTCAAAGACGGGCGCCCCTCCCCCCTTGGAGTAGCTACCACACAGCCCGCCTCGGATACACGCGTCAAAATTCTGATGACCTCCACCCCTCCCTCTCACACCATCAATCGTGCGGAGCTCGCGGGCATCGATATCGTCCTACAACTCGGCCATACACACCTACTTACAAACATTGCGTGCTCACTCCGCCTTATCCAAGGCTACATGAGCTGCCCCTCCGCCTGCCGACACAACATTCACCGCGGCACACTTGACTCCATCACACACACACACTCAAAATTCGCTGCCAATCAAAAATCCGCACCCATCTAGGCAAATTAAAAGTACACAACCACTCAATCGGCAACGACCTCGCAGACACCCTCGCTAACCAAGTTGCGGACGGCCACCCACCCGACACAACATATACCACGGGCTCGGACGTGTCGATAGGCTATTGGACTTGGCCATGCACACTCCTACCCCAAACACTAGGCGAACCCATACCCTATAAGTACACCAACCTCAAACCTGATGCACACACGTACAGCACAAAACACACACACACACACACACACACACACACACACACACACCTCATAGACCACAAACACGGCGCCCTCCTCGCCCACGTCGCGGAGGACGGGGCAGACTTCACCTTCCACAAAAAGCAAACATCACTCACCATGTCCAATTCACACACAAGTAAGAATTCATGTGGGGAGTGCACAACAGCCGCCTCCTATCACACAACCCCAGCATGCGCTGCCCCATGTGTGGTCAATTCAAGAGCAACGGCCACATGGCCGGTAACTGCCCCACCATGTCCGGCCTCAGACATGACCGCCACAACAGCGCGCAACAACTCCTCCTCTCCCTCATGGAACGCCACAACGGCGGCCGATAGGAGACCTTCACGGCAGACTTTGGTAAAAAAACCATCAAATAACTTGTATCCCCCACACCCAGCCACACCCCCTTTGACAGTCATCCCTCTCGCCCCACCCGTATGCCCACCCGACTAGTTGTTGTTGACGAAGGCCTCTTGTTAGCACTAACATCCCGTTGCCTAGTGCTTATGTACAAGGTAGCTATTTGCCATCCTTGTACTTTGTGTTATGTCATTAGCGGTACTCTGTTCCGTATTAGTGGCGGTCGGCCGGCCCTGCCGGTGCCTTCGCCGGCCGCCATCTGTTTCCTTCTCACTTCTCTAGTCACCACACCCAGCCCCCTTGTGGTGCCGGCACGACCTACGTATAACTATTCGTTCCCGATTCCGACATGTTATGGGCCCTCCACCAAGTTACACTAGAGAAGAGCGTGTGTAAAGCGCTCGGCGCCAGGCTAGTCCTACCTACTCCCACATAAAAAGAGTAGAGCGTGTGTAAAGCGCTCGGCGCCACGCTAGAAATTTATCGTCCAACCGACACCACGCTTCGCCTTCGAGCTGGTTGTCCGCGACTGTCCTACCATCTCCCATGTAAATACGAGAAGAGCGTGTGTAAAACGCCCGGCGCCACGCTCGCTCTACCTAGCTTTTTGTCTCACCTAGCCTTCAGCCTGCCGATGCTATGGACCGGATATGGTTGTTTATTACCGACCGGCGAAAATTCGGCCCGTGCGTACTTTAATTAGTACTCTTATTGTTTTTTTCCCGAGGCAACGCCGCAACGCTCACCTAACTCAGCGAGGAGTTAACTTTTCCCACGGCGAAAGGGGGGAGTCAACACGAGCAGCGCCCGTCTATTTTTTGGCGTGCCTACACGCTCCTAAAAGCCTTGCTGACTTTGCTTCTTCCTCGCCGGTCGCTCTCATGCGTCGGCTAATTCGCCCCGGGACAGTTTTCCCGTTACATATCAGACTAATACATTACGCAGTACATTTGGAACCGCTTGATATCGGCAACTCGCATGTAGCGGCACGTTAATGTGAGCGCATGTCGCTACACCTACCCGGCCTGAGACACGCGCTACAAGCACTACGCCTTCGACCAAGATGGCATCTTCCTATACGCAAGCTAGGACGACGTCAATGCCTCGGCTCCCTTGAGGGGGATGTTAGCACTAACATCCCGTTGCCTAGTGCTTATGTACAAGGTAGCTATTTGCAATCCTAGTACTTAGTTTCATGTTATTAGTGGTACTCTATTACCTATTAGTGGCGGTCGGCCGGCCCTGCCGGTGCTTTCGCCGGCCGTCATCTCTCTCCTTCTCACTTCTCTAGTCACCACACCCGGCCCCCTTGTGGGGCCGGCACGACCTACGTGTAACTATTCGTTCCCGATTCCGACACCTCTCGCCCGACTCCCTCACCTCATGCCATGCCATCCTCCATGCCGAGATACCCCCCTCCGCGTTGAGACCCCCGGCACACAAACCCGACTTCATCCGGCTTCTCGAACCTATATTGGTTGGACACACAAACGGCCGCCGACGTTACTCCCCGATTAAAAATATTCAGATAGGGGGATGGAAATAATACCGTACGGACCACAACTTATCCCACACCGCACAAATGATTCGCGATAAATACACCCCCTCGCCAATGCCATTTGCCAGCACTGGCCAGGTACCGAAGTTGATATTCTCCCCAAAGTCATGAGCCGCACAGGCACACCTCACGCATCCACAATTACCAGTCTCACCTCCCTTCTCACCCTCCGCACTGATGACCCTTCTCACAAACTCGTCTTGAAAACACGACTCGACACGACCCGCATCCTAGCACAACTCCACTTGCACATGGCTGAATGGCTGCACCATCTCCTTCTCGTCTATCGCATCGAATCTCGCACGACCAAACGCCGCACCTCCACTCATTGCATCCACACACGCACTGATTGAAAGCTACCACCCTCACGTACGTCACACTCCCGGGGGGGGGGGTAAAAACCAGGGTTGTGCTAAAGTCAATTCCTGAGAATACAGACTAAACTGAAGTCACTTCAGGGACTTCAGCCTCAACTAAGCTGAACAATGTTCAGTCATGAATTCAGTTGAGACTTCAGGACCCGAATTCAGGCTGAAGTGACTTCAGTTCAATTGTTCACCTGAATTCAGGTCTTGAACTGAACTCAGCCTGAATTCAAGATCACTGGGATACTGCCGAGCTCCCGACATTTACGAATTTCCATAAATAAGGCCTTATGTAATGCCATGATACAAGTATACTATTTATCAATACTTACTCAGTGCATCGAAACACGGCCACAAATGGGTGACAAATAACGGTTCGCAGTATTTTTCGACGGATGTCGCCAAATCGGAGGGCGGACGAACATGGACAGCTCACCCGATTAGAAAAATCAAATCTAGGCTGACTTCAGTCCGGTCGGGTTCAAGCCACTTTCGCCGTGATTTCAGACTGGACTGAAGTCACTTCAATTCAGGTTGAACTATTGAAGTCGACAAAATTGAAGTGACTTCAGCATAACCCTGGTTCGAACTGGGATACTGCCGAGCTCCTGACATGTACGAATTTCCATACATAAGACCTTATAAAATCCCATGATACAAATACATTATTTATCAATACTTACTCAGTACATCGAAACACGGCCACAAATGGGTGACAAATAACGATACGCAATATTTCTCGACGGATATCGCGAAATCGGAGGGCGGACGAAAAGGGACAGCTCACCCGATTAAAAAAAAACAAATCGAGGCTGACTTCAGTCCGGTCGGGTTCATGCCACTTTCGCCGAGACTTCATACTAAACTCAAGTCACTTCAGTTCAGGCTGAACTATTGAAGTCGACTGAACTGAAGTGACTTCAGCACAACCCCGGTAAAAACCCCCAACACCCTTTGGAGAGGTTGGACTTAGGCGGTTCACGGTCTAGCCTTGACTTGTAAGTTTCATGCATTGCATAGTTGGGAGGGCCAAGAGACAGCAACCGGTTTCACGCGGTACATGTTGTAAACAATTTCAATTTCAATAGCCACAAACAATTATTCATACTAGCATACAATTATTGTATACGGGCATGAATTTGACGTTGTTGTTACTGCTATTGGAGCGGTTGGGATTAATGGATTCACGACGTAAATCCTACTATAAAAAAATACCTTTATATGCATGGTCACATGGGCGCCTAGACAAGATGGCAACCGTTAACTCGTTATTGTTGTAAACAGTTTTGAATATCCAATTTTCATGTAATGTATTGTTGCATAACAACACTCGTCACACCAAACCTAAGTAAGTATAGCCTAACTAGCAATTAGGGCTATCGTAACGGTCTCAAAAGACTCGCGACGTAACATGTCTGCCTCGAGAAATTATATCAAAGCGTCTTGAAGCAAGTGCTTGTGCTTACAAGAGGCGTTCCGGGAGGTATTGGTAGTACAATGCAACGAACATTTTCCTCGAGCTGTTGCTGTGGTGACGTAACGACGGCACGTCCTTCCATAGGACAAGTACGAATCTCTTATAGTAGCAAGTACATGTACATGTACATGTATATGTATTTTTAGTACATGTACAAAAAATGTCTTGTTGCCCGACAATATTGGTCACCCGTGGGGGCCATTGAATGCCGTGAAGGCGGGTGGGGTCGTAAGTTTGTCCGCGTACGCAAGACTCGCAACGCCATGTGTGTTCGTTTGGGTGGGGATAGCAATGGGAGTGGATTGCAAAGTGCGGGTCTATGATGCATGGGAGTGTGTGGGCCGGGTTGATGAAATCGTGGCACTATGTGCGTAGGCCAAAGGATAGGGCGGGTCGACATACAGTTGTGGGGGTGGACTGGTGGAGGGAGTGAGGCTGAATCCGTCGTCGATTGGCTGTTGGATGTCCCATTTGTGAGTCGTTCGTTAGCCCATTCGACCACGTATTGATACTGGCGGATGTGTGACGTCTTTGTGTTTCGATAGAACGCGGATGACGCCACAGGGGGGTATTAGAGGCGGACTTATTAAACCATGCAAACACAGTTAGTGTGGAAGATAACTTACGCAAACGTAGTTACAGTCACAGTCCCGCAAACGGAACAGTTACGGCGACAACCAGCCTACATGCGTGGTGTCGGGACAACAGAAGTGTGAGAGCTGTAGCCTAGCGACAGCTCTGTACCGAGTCAAACAGTTTATCGGTATGTCCGATCTAGACATGTACTAATCATATCTAGAGTAGCTTACTTACAGTAGCTATCTGCAACTAATACGTATGCGGTATTACTTACAACACTCCCCATGAAGGTAGCTACGGGATGAAGCGTTGTATTGGGTCTTGTCCTCCGAGGATCGCACTTCGGTGTCTTGCTAGTGCAGGTCCTGGGAGGGGTTTGGTGAGCATGTCAGCCACCATCTGGTCAGTGGGGAGGTACCTTAACTTGATGGTTCCCCACTCCACGTGGTCTTTGAGGAAGTGCCACTTCAGGCCGATTTGCTTAGTCTTCTCGCTGACCAAGGCATTCTGGGAGTATGCAATGGCGCTTTGGTTGTCCTCCCAGATGGTGGTGGTTTCGGTGATGGGGGAGTTGAAGATTTCCCCCAAGAGTTGTCGGAGGTGGAGTTTCTCCTTGGTGGCGTCAGCCGCAGAGTAGTACTCGGCTTCACACGTGGATTGAGCCACACAAGTTTGTTGTTTGGACTTGTAACTGATGGGCCCACGTCCGAGGGTGAAGAGATAGCCGGAGCGAGACTTGCGGGTGCTACTGTCGTTGGCCCAATCAGCGTCGGCAAAGCCTGTGAGTTGGCGGCTGTGGTCTAGGCCCCCCCCCAACGTCAGGCGCATGTCGATGGTGCCATGGAGGTAGCGGAGGACCTTTTTCAGAGCCTGCAAGTGTGCCTCGGTGGGTGGGGCTTGGGCAGAGCCGAGGATGCTCAACGCCGTGGAGACATCGGGGCGTGTACAAACGGCTGCGTACTGGAGGCTGGGGTAGACGTCCTTGGCCACCCCTGTGAGAGAGGGCGAATTCAAGTGTGCAAGGCCGGCCAGAAAGCCCGGGTCCATCGGAAGTGACGACGGCTTAGAGTCGGACATGCCGTACTTGGCGAGGATGTCGCGCGGGTACTTGGACTGGTCCAGCGAGATTGTGCGCGTGGAGCGATCGCGGGTAATGTGCATGCCGAGGAGTTGGGAGAGGTCGCCTAGGTCCTTGATTTTGAACCGTGCTCCGAGTTGGGCTTTGAACGATGCGAGCCACGTGGCATCATTGCAGGCCGCGGGAATGTCATCGACGTACAGGGCGATCATGGCGAAGACGTGGCCGGTGCGAAAGATGTAGATGCACGGGTCGGAGACGCATTGTTGCCAGCCATGGTCGACGAGCCATGCACGAAGTAGCATGTTGAACTCGCGGGGGGACTGCTTAAAAGCCGTAGAGGCAGCGCTTGAGGTGACAAACCTTGGACGTTCCATCGGTGAAGCCGAAGGGCTGGCGGATGTACACATCCTCCCGGATGGCGGCGTAGAGAAACGTTGTGTCGATGTCAAACTGGCAGAGCTCAAGGTCGCGGGCGGCTGCGATGGTTAGAAAGAGACGCAAGCTGGCCATGCGGATGACCGGGGAGAAGGTCTCCGTGTAGTCCAGTCCAGCGCGTTGACTGCACCCCTTGGCGACGATCCGCGCTTTGAAGCGGGAGACGTCGCCGGCTGTGTCCGACTTGACTTTGAAGATCCACATGTTGTTAACGACCATGCGGCCTGGGGGAAGGTCCACAAGGTCCCACATGCCATTGCTGATTAGGGAGGAATACTCCTGTTGCATAGCGGCTTGCCATTGGGGGGCTTGGGCGCTGTCCAGCGCAGACCGGTAGGATTTTGGTTCCACACACTCTCGGGCGGAGAGGAGGGCGACGGCAGTAGGGGACGTGCCGGCAAGTGTGTGTGGGGGACCCGTGACAAGGTCGGGGACGTGAGGGTGCTCAAATATGTCCTCTTGAGCTTTGCCTTGTTCAGGATCACAACACGCCGTTACGAGGGTCGGTGGGTAGTCGGACAAGTGGGCAACCATATCGCCGTAGCGAATGGGGTGGAAGCGGAGCCGAGCATGGCGAGGGGCTGCCGGGGGGGGGTAGGGGTGTGGGTAAAGTGAGGTCAATGGGGTGGGATAGGGGTGAGTCTGCGGGTACGTCTTCCGAAGAGTCGGTGATGGCCGAGTCGACGGAGGGTTGTGTGTCGAAGCCTGGGGTGTCTTCCTGAAAGACAACATGTACGGAAGTGGTGATGCGACGCGTTTCCGGATTGTAGACACGATACCCGGGTGCGTCAGGGGGATAGCCCACCATGACGCCGCGAAATGCTTTTTCACTGAGTTTCCGACGTTGTTTGTCGGGGACCTTGGCGAAAACGGCGCAGCCGAAGACGCGGAACTTGGAGGCGTTGGGCACCGACGACGTAAGGAGTGTGAGGGGGACGCCCCCATTAGGTCCGACCGAGCGATTGTACGTGCGGTTGCGAAGGTACACAACAGTGATGACAGCGCACGACCACATGGAGTTGGGAACGGCCATGTTGCGGAGCATCGCCGATGCATTGTCCCGGATAGTGCGCCAGGGACGTTCGGCCTTGCCGAGCATGTGGTGGGCGTATGGGGCAGAGAACTGCACCCCGACGCCGAGGTGTGCGCACATACGGCGAGTGACAGCAGCTTCAAACACAGAGTCGGAGTCAAACTTGAGGACCGGTGCGAACGCGCCCGTCTAGGAGTGATGGCGGGCATGCAAGTGTTTGATGTCCAAGAGGATGGTTTCCAATTCCGAACATGCGTCGTCTTTAGACTTAAGGAACCGCACCCACATGTAGTTGGTGTGGTGGTCGATGACGAGCAAGCAGTAACGGAGGCCATGTGGGGAGGGGACATTGACCGGGCCCCATAGGTCAGCGGACAGGTTGAGGAGGGGGTGGGATGGCTTCGCGCAAGCGGCTGTGTTGCGTGGTGCAGCTGTGGCTTTGTGAAGTAAGCAAGAGTCGCAAGAAACTTTGGTTACAACGCTAGCTAACACAGGGCTAGTCGGGACACCGTGATTATGCTGGGCCTGAAGGCTGTGCATGTTGAGGTGGCCAAACCGACGGTGCCACAGTACGGGATCACACTGGGCAGTAATGGCAACTTGAGGTGAGGCGTCAAGTTCCGCCGGTGCGGATGGGCTGGAAGGGAGGTCCGGCTGGTGGGGAAGGAGGTAGAGACCGTTTCCGGACGGTTCTAGCACACCCATGCATGTGGGTACCAAAAGGAGACCAGTGTCATAGTTGGAGGGGAAGATGAATTCACATCCGCTGTGAGTTTGCATCCAGCTGACACTAAGAAGTCTGCCGATACGTTGTGCGGAGCGAGATGATAGGTCGGGGGTGTAGAGTGCATACACAGTGCGGTGAATGAGCTGGCCAGAGGCAAGTCGGACAGAAATCCGCACTGAGCCACTGCCCTTAACGTCAACGCCGACACCGCCCACGCGAGAGGGAGTGGAGGGGGGCGTGAATTTCACGAAGTCATCTCGGAACGCGGTGAGGTTAATCGAGCAGGCGGAATCAACGACCCAAAACTGTGACAGGTTACGACCCGGGGCGAGGGAAGAGGAGAATGCCACAGAGCTGAATGGGACACTCACCTCGTCGTCATCGTAGTCATCAGCGCAGTCCTCGAGGGTGGGTAGGCAGTCAGTGTCATCGGCGGGGGCGTCGTCGGCAGGGACGTCGCTCAGCAGCGCAGCGTGAGCAGAGGGGGTGCCGTCGGCGGCGCCGTACTTCTGGATTGTCATCCTACGCTTGGCGAGATTCCACTTAAGGATAGCGTCATCCGTGGCAGTGCAGGCGGACATGAGATGGTTGAGGCTGCCACAAACGCCACACTTGTTGGGTCGATGGCCGCGAGGGTTACGGTGTGGTGGGTCTCGACCGCTGTGCGAGCCGCGGCCCGCAGCGACGAACGCGGAGATGGGAGGGGGTGATATGGCCGGAGCGGGTGTGTCCGGGGCAGGGTCGTCGTCCATGTTGTGCGCAAGGTGGAGAATGCTGGCCATCACTTCATCAGCCGACATGATGTAGTCCGTGTCAAAGGCGTTGATGACGCATTGCTTCGCCTGGCCGTGTGGGCCGCTGCTGGAAATACCGCGCAGCATGAGGAGACCGAGGTGGTGGGGGTGGATGGCAACGGAGCCATCAACCAATTGGCATGTGTCGTTGTAGTCGTCAAAGGTGTGGCGCATGTAGTGGACATAGTCACTGAGTGACTGACCAGGGCGCTGTCTGACCGTCAGGTTGTCCAGGAGGGACAAGGAGCGAGCAAAAGACCGGCAGTCGAGGCGTTCACACAGAATGTCCCACGCGGCAGCGGCGCAGTCAGGGCGGGCTAGAGAAACGCATTTCATCGCTTGGTCAGCGCGCTTATTCGCGCTGGCTGCATGGAGAAGCAGCGTGTAGGCGTAGTGCTGTGCTGGTTCGTCGAGCCAAACGCCGGAGTCGCGTATGGCCATCTGTGGAATGAGGTATGCGGCCTTGATGGAGAGGAAATTAAGGAAGGTCCTCTTCCATTGCTTAAAGTCCGTGGTCGGGCCCATGACGGGGACCGACATCTTCATGGACCGGTTGAGGGCGTCCTTGTCGAAGCCGGGGGCTTCGTGTGCCGCCCGGCCGATGACCACCGGGTCAATAGTGGGGCGACGACGGCCACGGGTGGCGGGGTCGCCATGTTGGACTGGGGGAGAGTGCCGGCCATGAAAGGGAGGAGGTGGGCCACCGGGAAAGGGAGAGCGGCCGGCCATGGGACGCGGCGGGCCGTACGAGTGCGGGTGGTCACGGTAGGGGGGGACGAGGTGAGAGGGCGCCTCCGGGATGTGAGGGCCGGGGTGGTGAAGGGCATATCCAGCGGGGGGGAAGGGGGGAGGTGGTTGGAGGTGATCAACCTGGAGGGCGTGACGCGAGGGGTCGTGGTGCGCATCGGCACGCGAGGGCTCGCGGGGCGCATCGTGACGGCGTTGTGCGTCTGTGGGGTCGCCAACAGGAGCTGCAGGAGTAGCAGCAGCGAAGACTGTTTCTGCGTCCGGGGGGACGTATCCAGGCTGGGGATGTTCAAGCAGGGGGAGGGTGTGCACGTCGTGGCTGTCCCGGACGGGTTCGACCTGACCATGGTGGCGGCGCTGAGCGACAGGGGGGTGCGGATTAGCACCCGCAGCAGCAACAGCAGCAGCCTCGGCCGACTGCGAGTCGAGACGAGCTGCTATGCGCGCCACTTGCGCAACGAGCAGCGCGAGAGTTTCCGGGGGGTGATCGAGGTTGCTCTGTTGAGAGCATGAGTCAGGGGAGTCAGGAGGTGAAACAGGCGGAGTTTTCGGCGCCATTTCGACAGAGGGCGAAAAAGAAAGAGTGGAATAAAAAACAGGCAGCGGTAAAAACCGCTAGCCGGACTCGTGCCTAACAGCGGTTTGCAAAGAGACGGCCTGATGCCCGCCGACCCCTCGGCCTGTAGCCCCGGGGTGTCTCAGAGCACCTTCTTTGTATCCTCCACCCAGTGTGGGGCACAAGTCGAGGCCAAGGCCAGGACATGTGGAGCGCTGCGCTGGTGGCTGAGTCGCTAGGATAATATAAAAATAAAAAGGTAAGCTACGGCTGGCGTGCAACCTGTGGATGCGTATTCACCCGATGGTGCGCCCCACCGTTCTCCAGCTTGGACCTGTGTGCACCCTGTCCACACACGACGAGTGCGTCGGTGTGGGTGGCTGGCTATCTCCGTCGAGTGGCTGACTTAAGAGGGGTGGTGGCGGGTTTTAAATTGCAGTTTATACTGGCGATATCGCCGACTACAAGTTGAAAGTACTAGGTGTCTAGATAAACTTGCCTTCTGCGGGAGAGCTGTCGATCGCAGCTCGCCGAACCAAGTTGTCGCGCGTGAGTGACGTGAGGCGGGGGCCCATAACCTATTAAACCATGCAAACACAGTTAGTGTGGAAGATAACTTACGCAAACGTAGTTACAGTCACAGTCCCGCAAACGGAACAGTTACGGCGACAACCAGCCTACATGCGTGGTGTCGGGACAACAGAAGTGTGAGAGCTGTAGCCTAGCGACAGCTCTGTACCGAGTCAAACAATTTATCGGTATGTCCGATCTAGACATGTACTAATCATATCTAGAGTAGCTTACAATAGCTATCTGCAACTAATACGTATGCGGTATTACTTACAACAGGACTCCCCGATGGGAAAACACACCGTAGCGCCACTCCAAGTACATCACCTCCCCATACACAAACCACCTACACACCCTCCCCAACGACGCAAACACGTTCCTCCCCCCTGACCAACACACCGGCACGCCCACCCCCACTCCCTTTGGCACACGCTTGGTGGTAGACATCTACTTCGTCGCGAACCCTCTCGCACTATCCTCCCTACCATCACACGCACCCATAACCACTCTCCACAACAGCCTCGAATTCATATACGACACAGCCCTCCCCACCCCCACCTCACCCCCTCACCCTCCTCACACCCTTGACGCATAGTCGCATACACACCACACTCGCCATGCATCTATTACCACCCCCCAACCCCACCCACCCCATCACCTTTCCTCCCGCAGAACACACGTCATTAACTTACTCCCCCACGAAAGGTGTTCTTGCTTGGAGCTGACTAGACTTCGTCTACACCGGCGGCTCCAAAAAAGGAGGCCCCTCCCTACTCGGAGCTGCCGCGACCCACCTTGCCACGGACACCCACGTCAAAGTGTTGGTGACTTTCAACCCCCTCCCCCCCCACACACACACCATTAACCGCGCTGAACTAGCAGGCATCGACGTCGGCCTCAATGGACTGGATCCGGATCCTACGGATCCGAGAATCCCCGAGACTACTCGGGTTCGGACTCGGTTTCGTGGGTCCGGACCCTAGAATCACATGTAATCGCGGGATCCGGACCCTAGAATCACAGGTAATCGCTGGATCCGGACCCTAGGTTCGGTAGGTAATCGCGGGATCCGAACCCTAGAATCACAGGTAATCGTTGGATCCGGTACCAGTTATTGTAAGTAATCGTTGGATCCGGTACCAGTTATTGTAAGTAATCGTTGGATCCGGTACCAGTTATTGTAAGTAATCGTTGGATCCGGTATTCATCGTACTTTAATGGATCCGCGGTAATCGCGAGTACCTCATCCTCGCAAAACGATGTGGAATCGCGATACCCAATCAGTACTTACGATTCCGAGTATCTCACGATTCTGTGGTGGCCCGAAGTGACACGCTGTTTTTTTGGGAGGTATTTGGCAATGCAAATCACCTGAGGTGTATGTCTAGGATTGGTTCAATAGCCCCGATTATTGTCATTCCGCAGCCTTGAATCGATTGTAGCCCACCCAAGGGCCAGTTAAACGGTGCGTACGCGCTTGAAATCCACCATAATCTGCCCGTCCACATCCAACTCCTATTATAGTTAGCAACAATGGCGGGGCAAGCGGGAAGTAATAGACCGTCTAGATTAGGGAAGAGCTTGTCATCGACGGCTATCCAACGTACATAAGAGGAGCTTGTTGGGAATTCAGATAGGGTGTTCATGATACCTCATTCAAAATCTACTGTATGGGATCCAAGCATGAGCAGGCGCATAGAACTAGTAGAGATGCAAAAATTGAATTTGCATTACAAATTTCCCCCAAAATGCGCAATTTGTATCAATTTGCATGAGTACTTCGAGTACTTGTTGGAATCGCGAACCCAACGAATCCAACGGAACCAAAAATTTAGAAGTACTCATGTACTCGGTTCCGGAACCGAAAACACAGGTACTCGCTAGATCCAAACCCTAAAATCACAGGTAATCGCTGGATCCGAACCCTAGAATCACAGGTAATCGCGGGATCCGGACCCTAGAATCACAGGTAATCGCGGGGTCCGAACCCTAGAATCACAGGTAATCGCGGGATCCGAACCCTAGAATCACAGGTAATCGCGGGATCCGGATCCATTTTTTAGAGGTACTCACTAGTTCCGGATCCTAAAAAATCAAGTACTCATGGATCCGAACCCAACAAAGAATGGCGGATCCAGTCCCTGTCGGTCTCCAACTCGGTCACACCCACCTCCTGACCGATAGCGCATGCTAACTCCGCCTTATCATCCAAGGCTTCATGCGTTGCCCTGCCGCCTATCGACACCACATCCACCGTGAAACCATGGATTCCATCACCCACACCCTCCACACCCGTTGCACATTAGGCATCTGCACTCACCTCGGCAAAATCGAATCCCACAGCCACTCTCTCGGTAACGACGACACCGACGTGTTGGCCAATCAAGTCGGAGATGGACACCGGCTCGACACGACTTCCGACACATGTTCATATGTTTCAATAGGCACATGGACATGGCCCTACACACTCATCCCTCATGTCTTAGGTACACCCTATAGGTACATTAAGCTAGCATCCTATAGGTACATTAAGCTAGCAACAGACGCACACAAACACATCATTTAACACATTCATACACAACTTTCGCAAGCCACCAAACATGGCGGCCTCCTGGCGTGCGCCTCCTCAAACATGGCGAATTTCTCGTTCCACACAAGACACACCTCCCTAACCCACATCCACTTCACACACAAACAAGAATTCAGGTGGGGATTCCACAACGCCCGCCTCCTCTCGCACAACCCCACCTTCCGCCGCCCTATGTGTGGCATGTTCACCATTTAAGGCATCTATGGCCACATGGCGGATATCTCCCCTCGATGTCGGGTTTCCGACAAGACCGCCACAACATCGCCCTACATCTCCTCCTGTCCCTATTGGAGCGCCACAAAGACGGCCGATGGGAAACCATCGATGCAGAACTCGGTAATAAACCCATCAAATCCTTCGCCTCCCCCAGTGCTATCTATACCCCTTGACTGCCACCCCCCTCCCGCAATGAAATGCCTACCCGCCTTGTTGTTGATAACAAAAAGGCATATCCCCCGACTTTTTCACATCCTACCCCGTTGTCCTCCCCGATAAATTACTACCTCCTTCGCTCAGACCCTCCGCCCATAAACCCAACATCATCCGCCTCCTTGAACCCAACTTTATCGGACATTCGAATACCAAACGCCGTTACTCCTGAATTAGAGTAACTTATATCGGCGAATGGAAGCATTGCACAAACAATCATCTCTCTCATACCGCACAAATTATCCGCGACAAATACAGCCCTCTCGCCATTGCCATTCGTAAATACTGGTCTGGCACGGACATGGACATCCTCCGCATCGTCATGAGCCGCGCCGGAACCCCTCACACATCCACCATCACTAGCCTCATCTCCCTCCTCACACTCTGCATAGACCCTCCCGATAAACTCATGTCTACAACACACCTCGACAACACACGCATTCTATCACATATCCACTTGCACACTGTTCAATGGCTAACTCATCTCCTCCTCATCTACCGCTTTGAATTCCACATGACTGCACATCGATCCTCACCCCTCCACAACCGCAACTAACCCTACTGTCATGCTTCGACCACCATGATATATGAGCTCCCCGGGAGGGGGGTGTAAAACTCCCCCGCATCGCTTCGGATAGGTAGGATTAGTAGGAGGTTCACGGTATAGCCCCGGCTTATAAGTTCCCTAGATGGAGGAGTTGGGAGGGCCAAGTGACAACACCTGGTTTCACACGGTACATGTTGAACAATAACAATTTCAATAGAGGAGATAGAGCGCGGCTAGAACGCGGATAGGACGCGGATAAGGCCACATGGGCGAGCTCACAGGGGGAGAGGTACTCGGCTTCGACGTATGTGTGGAAAGCGTCACGAGAGGCGGTGGCGGGCCGAACTCGTTTGATGAATTAGGTTGGGGCTTGGGCCTTTGGGGCTGTGCCCAAGATGTGTGTGTGTGTGGGGGGGGGGAGTGTTATCAACGTTGGGTGCTCCGTGGTGGAAGGGGGTGTTTTGAGGTGGGGGGTAGATGGCATGGTAGGCGGTTTTGGATAGTGTTGAAAGCTTCGTAAGGACGACATTGGGAAGGCGGGGAGGGACGGAGGTGGATCGCGAGTGGCTTCGAGGGAGGAGGCGATCCTGAAGATTTAAGGATGAGAGAGGAGGACGCGGTGCGAGAGAGGAGTTGGGGCTATGTGTTAATGGATTTTTTCAGAGGGGTGAGACATGACATAATAAGAGATACATGCGTGGGGTGAGGTATGAAGTCGTAGTAGGCTTGTCAGAAAGTGTGGGGGTCGGTGATGTGTATAGCTTTACCACGGAGATTAACCGATATACTTCCTCTTCGTCTCATCTGTTTTGCGCCCTCACCTCGCATGACTTTCAGTTTGGGCAGCCCCCCCCTCAGGATACACACGCGTCACATATAACGCCACACTTGTTTGTTTTGTCAAAAATATAAACATGAAGTAATACATCCTTCGTAGTTCAATTCTCTCACACTCACTCGTCGCATCATTGTATATGATGAAAACCTCATGCTCTTCTTGGGCATGAATGCATAAATCATTGCTCTCCATAAACGTCTACCGAGACCATTGATATGCATTTCATGCCTCGATTGGTGGTGTGCAAATATATCAAAGTTTTACACCCGAGCTCCATTTACTATACATTTGGTTCCCGACAATATTATTATGTAGCACAATTCATTTGTACACATACATGTTCGCCTCGACATGGTTATCTTTATTGAATTCCAAGTACGGATATCGTTCAAGAAAGGTAGCCATTCTTGCGATACTTGAGAAGCTTGTACTCATTATTAGCGTTCTCCCCAAAAATTCGCCACTGACCCCATCCATCCTGTTATTATGAGACTCCCGTCACTATAGATCGTGCGATCCATGCTTGGCAATTTCTTGCACAACCCCACCGACCAGTTCCTTGACATGCACCACGCGCAACCCTTCACATTATTTAGTTTAGCATGCTCACCGTGCTGACCTAGCCATTGCCACGAAGATATGTTTACCGGGTGGCAACGCACACTTCGCAGTCTCAGACCGCTCCCAAAGACTGCAACATTTGTCTCAATCTCAATCGCCATACCAAAATGAAATGCTTTTTATCTCCTTTTTCACATGTTTCAGGTGTCTTTCCCATATTATATCCGCCGTTGCGTTGATGAGTACATTTTGGAGAGCATCACGCACGACGCCTTCCGAACATACTCGTTCTGTCGGGCATTATCAATTTTTTTTTCCCAGGGAATGCATTGGCAGCGCTCCGTAATATTTTTTCTTGTATTAAATACGTTCAAGGCAATCATTTGCTTCGTGTCATTCTACATAAAGCCAAAAATAAGCGACCGCAGAAGCAAAACAGTATCATCCACACATGCTCCCCGCACCATATTAAAACCCACACCATGTAGTCTAAGCTTTAAAGAACTTCCACCAGGTCCGCATTCTCGCAATGTGCTGCAAACATAAATAATTGGAAATATGCGAGGGGCCAAAGGAGGCAAGGTTAGACTAGGCGACCGCGGTCTAGACTCGGATAGCATGAGTTACATGGCATAGATGGGAGGGCCCTCAGACAAGAGGAAACGGAGCGCCGGGAAGTGTTGTACATAATTACAACCTTCTCGTGATAAACGCTGTCTGCCTTTCAGCTAGCCTTCTTTTTATTCTTGTAGCGACGCATCACCTCCAGCTTCAGGCCCGCAAGCAGGGGGACAGTGACGGGTAAAAAGTATGGCATATACATGGCGACCAAGTGCTGCGCAGGATAGCTGCGCTCCGCCATGATGGACGGATGGAAGAAAGCGGCGTCCGCTGAGGCTTTGGCGACTCGTGCCACACCTTGTGTGTCCAACATTCGACGATGAGACTAGACACGCAGTACCACAAAAACAAACACCAACCGACAATGCTCCATAGCCCCTCCCTACCTGCCGCCTTGTAATACTGCCCTTCCTCCGACGCCGCTCGAGCTTGTCGAAGCCCTCGCAGAGCCTCCTCCACATGAATAGAAACCTAAAACACATTCAGCGTTTGGCGTTTCGTCATGTAAAAGACATTATGGGAGGAGACAGGGGGGCGGCAGCGCAGCGGTGGGACTGTTGTAAAACAGCTCACCTCGTCAGGGATGTCCAAATTTGGGAGGTTTTGAACAGTTACAGCAAGACTGGACAGCGTGGAGGCCGCGGCATAAACATTCCGTGACAACTGACTCCGCAACAGCATGTCGACCTGGTGGTCACGACACAACGCGAACAGCAATCTTAGCTCATATTTGCCACCTCTCACCCGGTGCACTGCATACAGCAGTGAAGTAGCTTATAGTACACTAATAGACACAGACACATACTGCCCAAAGAGACACACCGACACATGTATATACAAACACACACCAAGAGATGTGCATTTAATCAAGCACGAAAAAGACACACACACACACACACACACACACACACACACACACACAAATACACAAAATATGACACATATACACACACACAAATACACAAAATTTGATACATACCCACACACACACATACATACACAAAATATAGTACACATACAGACACACACAGACATACAGACACACACAGACACACACACACACACACACACACACACACACACACACACAGTTGCGAAGTGGAAAGCGAACCTCCCAGGACGCAATTCCATTGCTATCCTCGTGCACGACATCCACAGGAAGGGCACCTGGAGGAAGTCAGGCACACCAATTAAATCTTTCTTGCTGCACCATATTCAAGCGCAATACTGAGTCAGCTTGCCGAGATGAGACGCGCATTAGAGATGGGTAAAAAAGGAGGACGTCTTACTGGGGATGGGGGAGGAAGGAACATCCTGTAATCCCAACGCAACGCGCAGCAGAGTCACCATGATTCCCAAAAACCGAGTGGACTCTTCCTCTGACAAGACGCGCGGCACGCCGGAGCCGCACACCCTGTCAGCGCTGTCCAAGTCATCCGCACAGCAGCCCTACAGCCCCACAGCGGTCGTGGAAGGTCACCAAGCTAGGTATATGGCTGAGATTTAGTCAAGTGCTTCTGCAACATAACTAATGGAGGACGGCGCAGAAAGGAAAAGAGCGATGGATGTGAATACCTGTTCGGGGCTGTATAAGATGACACCGCCCCAAGATTTTACAGTGAAGGCTGAGAAGGGCAACACTGCTCCTGTGGATAGCTGCTTAATGAGGAGCGGCCGCTGGTCAATAGGCGGAATGAACACCACGAGGTGGAGGACGTTATTTTCGTGGAGGGAGTGGCTCTGATTTCCCTCTGCCTCGCCTGCAATGGCCACGCCGCCAGTGGGGCTTACAGTCAGTCACACGCATAAAGATCATTGCAGCAAGGCCGCCAGGCGAAGGCACTCGCCTGACAGAACCATCCTGTCTTGCTCGAGGTTCCACTCGAGATCCACAAAGAATGGAAGCTCATCAGAGCCAATAAGGTACGCATTTTCCTTGGCACTCCATTCGCCCTTGACTTTCATGCTAAACGTCAAACACAAGAAGTCAGTGTTGTGGGCGTTGATCAACTCACATTTTGAAATCATTGTCACATATGAAAGTGGTCAAAGATGCTGCAGAGAGGAGACGCGGAGGGTAGATAGGTGCGCGAAACCTTGTGTACTGTAAAACTTGACTCTCTACCTCTATGGTGCCAAGCGGAAGCAGCATGTCCACCGCAGGCTGCAGCGCTCTCGCCAGCTTTGCCCCGTCCCAACTGAAAGGACAGGAACGCGGTCAGGACCACCATGGCTATCATCCAATCTCTTTCGTTTAAGAAAATTCAGCACGCGAACCCTGACCTGCAGCTCCCGCTTGACGGGTCTGCGTTGCACAGGCTCAAGATCAGTCTTGAATCCCCGTTGCGCATCAGAGCTGACTCAAACTCCGCTGGCGTCGCGGTGTGGGAGAAGAGACTGGCGGAGGCGGCGGCCGCGGCTGCCATTGTGGGACTGAAGCTGCGCGCGGAGGACCCTGCGCATGCACGGGCATGACTCAAGCCGAGCATCCCGCCACACGTGATGAGTTGGCAAGGTGGGGGAAGCTGCTTGCTGCTTATTCGTAATGCTTCATCGCTCACACCTTCAGCACTTTCCCACATCTCCCCCGTGTACCAGGATACGCGCCCTCTCCCTAAGATCAGCGCAGAGGTTGCGCCTATTCTCAACGCCAGTGCGCTGTCAACGAGGAAGACGTCATAAAAGCCCTGCAACCCCCACAGTAGCCATTCCCACTTTCAGTGACAGCCCTCAACAGCTCTACACTCGTTTGGAGTCCCATTGCATGCCTCGTGCACTCAACTGGCTCCACGTGCAAGCCCTGCTGCCTCAGCAGCCCAGTGAGGCCATCCTCGATGGCGGCACCGCTGGCGTTGGTCGGAAGGTTGGAGGCCCATCCAAACAGCGCAGGACAAGCTGTGGTAGATGCTCGCGGCAGCGTCAGTCGCCTCCCCCTCAAAAGCTTCAGAGGATCAGCTGACTCGCATCCATTGGATGAAATCCATGTGAGTGCAGCCTGCGGACCCTGCACCAATGCATCCACACGCAAACTCAGTTGTCCGTTACCATGCTATGAGTGGACTGCTTCGCCATGGGTAAGTGGAACCAGTCATCCCTATTGCATGCAGTTTTAGGCGTCACATTACCGCCTCAGCAAACACATCCACGCCAGCTTCACGGAAGGAGGCGAGTATGGCCTCCACCGGATTGCCCGCCCGTGTGCTTTCCATCGCACCCGTCACCTTGTCTGCAGAGCGGAGCGGCACAACATTCAGCTCCACGGCATCATGCATGGCGCCCGAATCACCCCAACAGCCTCCGCTCATTTCCAAACATCCACATCTGCGCAGTGTACGCACGTACACCCCTGGCTCGAGTGAGCAGCAGCACAGGGCCGGACCTGTGCATAGCCAAACACGGACTGTCGTGGGGAGGGAAGGCTGCTGGGAACTGACGTTCAGCATGTCATCGTAGGGGAGGTCGGTCCGACTCACGCTCGTTGTGTAATACCACACCGGGGTGCCTGCGGTGGCAGTAGCAACGCACCAAAGTTTGTAATCCGTTCCGCGGTCCTGTCAGTGGGGGGGTGTTTTCGCAGCTGATGATGTGACTGTGTGAGCAGCTGGGCGACGCGACACGGCGGTCGCACCAAGGATGAAGAACGAAACGACACTGAGGACGACCTTCAGCCGCTTGGCGCCCATAACTACACTTTGTCGTGCTATTTAACTGGGACAACTCGACAGTAGTATGTTTCAATGCAGCGCGGAGGCCCAAAATCGCACAGCAAGGGGCGAATCAAGGACGGGAGCTATCGGACTGTTGGTGGTCGGCCTGACTGCGCGTCACAGCGCCTCCGTCCGTCCGTCGCCGTTCAATTGACACATCACATCTCCGGCATCGGGCTCTCACAGTTCAGTTGGGCTCGAATTCCCAGCGCAATAAACAGTTACGAATAGTTTCTTTCCTAATTTCAAGAATGAGAAGCGTGCTGTTCACGCGACATCGGATAGGTAGGTTGGGCGGGACGTGAACTCCTGGGCATATAAACCCCCACAGTCACTCTGAGCGAGCGAGCGAGACGGCTGTCCCTGAGGTACAAGCGGTACGGGTAGGTTACTTAACATATTGCAGTACATCATTGTCAGTACACGTACGTCCACAGTTATCGGTTCTGTGTGAATTTGTACAGTGACCTAATTTAGGCAAGCGCTATACAAGCAGCAGTCCTGCGGGCTGCTGTGCACTCTTTCTGTAACCATCACACACAGCGACTCGGCGCCTGCTCCAGCCGACTCACCCCTGCACTCACCCGTGCTCTGATAAGAGGTTATGGGCCCTCACACGGTTTATTAAGCCTCACACACGCAACCAGCGCGGTGAAAACGTTGAAAAAACGCAGGTGTAAAAAAATTGAAACACGCGTTTCAGGCCTGTCTGATCGGAAGCAACCGCCGCCGGCGACGCCCATCACAAGGAGCAGCGGTCGACCGACCCACCCGGAAGCCTCTGGATCAACTCCCGGTAACGAACCTGTCGTTCCCCCCACTACTATGGACTCTACACTGGCTAGCATACGCTCTGAGACAGTAGAGCTAATAGATGCGGCTATAGAACGGTCCCGAGCGACCACACACGAGCTTATGTTGTCACAGTTTGAGCAGCTTAGTGCCAACCTAGGGCCGCATCGCGGCAGCCACCGCCGCCGACACCGGCCAACGTTTGCACACAAAATCGAGACGACGGTAATATTACCCCTGTTTACGATGCTAGCCCTTATCCATTCGACGACGCACCGCCGTCACGACCCAGCAAGTTTGACGACAGCAGCCTTAGTCGATCTCTGCGTACACAAGGACCCACTTTTACGGCTGACAGCCAATTTCGGGACTTCCGTAGAGAACAAATTAATTTCCTGCGAGCATTTAACCCTGCCTTTCCTGAGTTGCTAGAGGGGGCACCCCCTCCTGACGCTGCCGTTAATACATCCTATCGCAATTTTCAGCATAGAATGTTCGGCTACCTTTGTGTCGTTATGAAACATCCCACTGCGGCTATGGCCCTGTCCAACCTTCACCGTGATCCCTCTTCCTCGACACGAGTGTCGCCAGATGCCTGGCGTGCGCGCTCATTGATTTATTTGATCAGCAGAGGAGCATTGGCCGAACAGTTAGATTGCTTACAAAATTAATGGAACCTCAAGGAAACAGAGAAAGCATCGACGCTTACTTACAGCGTATGCTACACTGTTACCAAGACATTAATGAAGACGAACAAATGGTTAATGAAAAGCTCTTGGTTGCTACCACTCTTCATAACCTTAACAGCAAGCTCTCTAGCGCCCGTGCAAGCATTACTGTTGCCCTAGACGCTAGACAAAGTGGTGAAGCAACAACATATGTGCCTTTTACACAGCTATATATAATGCTCATCTAGCATCACTCCATGGCCGCCAACCGGCCACAACACGCCATTTAAATCCGTTATTGAGGCCGCGGTTGAGGAAGCATTAGTTGCGTGCGCAAACAGCTTTGCGCCTTGGAGGTGGCCTCCCCTTGCCGCCACTGCTCTAAGGGGGGCATTCCTCTTCCAAACCGGTTTCATTGGCACCAACACAACCCTCTTTCCTTGCAGCCACATTAGCGACAACAACCATACGCTGCCCACCCTTCCGCCCCGCGCGGGCGCGGCCGCGGACCTCGCGATTGAGGGGGCCGTGGAGGACGTGGGTACTCCGCCCGTGACACCTCTCATGCTCCCCCTTCGGTCTCACACACCAACATGCCACTTTCAACCGGCGACCTCCTCCGCCGAATCTGCCCTCATGTCCTTCTCTGAATTAGATGGGGCGTCATCCATCAACATGGCTGCCGGCTTTCGTGCTAAATGGGGGCCACCCCCCAACACCACTGAACAATACGTCGTCTACCTCCCCGGGCAGGAGTTGCGCACCCTCGTCTACCACCTTCGCATAGAATTCCCGATGACAAATGACCTCTGCGCCAAGGGTTTCCCCCCTCGATGGGGATCATTCGCGCTCACCGAGGCACTCCGTGGTCTTTACCACAACGACCTCTCCATCTCGGTAGTGCGTGGGATCCATGGGTTTCTTGGAGGATGTACTGTCCAACATGCCGTACTTTTCTAGGATCTCCTGACACAGTTGGGTAAGCGGCATAGATGTTGTTGCTTCACCACTTTGTCTAGCGTCTAGGGCAACAATAATGCTTGCACGGGCACTAGAGAGCTTGTTGTTAAGGTTATGAAGAGTGGCAGCAACCAAGAGCTTTTCATTAACCATTTGTTCGTCTTCATTAATGTCTTGGCAATATTGTAGCATAGGTTGTAAGTAAGCGTTGATATTTTCTCTGTTTCCTTGAGGTTCCATTAATTTTGTAACCAAGCTAGCTGTTCGGCCAATGCCCCTCTGATCAAATAAGTCAATGAGCGCACGCCAAGCATTTGAGCCTGGCGACACTCGTGTCGAAAATGAGGGATCACGTTGAAAGTTGGACAGGGTCATAACCGCAGTGGGATGTTTCATAAAGACTGTTGTGAGATCCCCATGGTGGGCATGATAATGGACACATCCGTACGTTGTACTCCGGGGGAGTCTTGGCCCTACTATCTCGCCAATAGTGGATATACTGCGAGAGCCCGTTGCTCGGGCAGTACGGGGATATATACATGAGATATATCCCCAATGGGTACCGACTTTTAGGCGCGGTACTTGGTTACGGCGTACGGCTCCGGACACGGAGGTGCCGGGTTCGATTCCCGGTGATGGCATTTCCGTGTTAACCCTTCGATAAAGACACAAAGGTAGCCGAACATTTCATGCTGAAAATTACGATAGGATGTGTCAACATTAGCTTCCATTATCCTGCCGTTGGCGAGCCCACTGTCACTGATCAACACGGGAGCTTCATCCTCGTCATGCACAATCAACTCCTTCACCTTCAAACCCTTCCCGGTGAGTTCACTTCCCTCATTGCTTATAAGGGGTCCGGCCCTACTTCTACAGGCACCACTTTGTGGCATCAACGCCTTGGTCACCCTAGCACGGACACCATGACGCTCGCTCTACGCAGCGAGGACATCAATAGAGCGAAGTACGATAGCCACGTTCCGCTTTTGTCTTGTGAACTTTACATTTTAGCGAAACTACACCATGCGGCTGTCAACACCAAACCAAGCACCAAAGCCACAGCTTTTTTTAGGCCTTCAACTTTGACATCTTCGGCCCGCTCAAAGAGACCGGGCCGGGGGGAGCCTGTTGTAAGTAATACCGTATACGTATTAGTTGCGGATAGCTACTGTAAGCTACTCTAGATATGATTAGTACATGTCATATCGGACATACCGATAAACTGTTTGACTTGGTACATAGCTGTCGCTAGGCTACAACTCTCTCACTTTTGTTGTCCCGACACCACGCATGTAGGCTGGTTGTCTCTGTGACTGTCATGTTTGCGTGACTGTGACTGTAACTACGTTTGCGTGAATTATTTTCCATACTAACCGTGTTTGCATGGTTCAATAGGTTATGGGCCCTCGCCTCACGTCACTCACGCGCGACAACCTGGTTCGGCGAGCTGCGATCGACAGCTCTCCCGCAGAAGGCAAGTTTCTATAGACACTTAGTACTTTCACCTTGTAGTCGGCGGTATCGCCAGTATAAGCTGCGATTTAAAACCCACCACCACCCCTCTTAAGTCAGCTTTTCGAAGGCGACAGACAGCCACCCACACCGACGCACTCGTCGTGTGTGGACATGGTGCACACATGTCCAAGCTGGAGAAAGGGGGGGCGCACTATCGGGTGAATACGCATCCACAGGTTGCACGATAGCACAGAAATCCGCACTGAGCCACTGCCCTTAACGTCAACGCCGACAGCTTACCCACCCTCGAGGACTGCGCTGATGACTACGATGACGACGAGGTGAGTGCCCCTTTCAGCTCTGTGGCATTCTCCTCTTCCCTCGCCCCTTGTCGTAACCTGTCACAGTTATGGGTCGTTGATTCCGCATGCTCGATTAACCTCACCGCGTTCCGAGATGACTTCGTAAAGTTCACACCCCCCTCCGCTCCCTCTCGCGTGGGCGGTGTCGGCGTTGACGTTAAGGGCATTGGCTCAGTGCGGATTTCTGTCAGGCTTGCCTCCGGCCAACTTATTCACCGCACTGTGCATGCACTCTACACCCCCGACATATCATCTCGCTCCGCTCAGCGTATCGGCAAACTTCTTAGTGTCAGCTGGATGCAAACCCTCAGCGAATGTGAATTCATCTTCCCCTCCAACTCTAACACTCGTCTGCTTTTGGTACCCATAGGCATGGGTGTGCTAGAACCGTCCGTAAACGGTCTCTACCTCCTTCCCCACCAGCCGGAGCTCCCTTCAAACCCATCCGCAACGTCGGCACTTGACCCCTCACCTCGGGTTGCCCTTATTGCCCAGTGTGACCACGTACTGTGGCACCGTCGGTTTGGCCACCTAAACATGCAAAGCCTAGAGGCCCAACATACTCACGGTGTCCCGACTAGCCGTGTGTTAGCTAACATTGTAAACAAAGTTTCTTGCGACTCTTGCTTACTCCACAAAGCCACAGCTACACCGCGCAACACAGCCGTTTGCGCGAAACCATCCCGCCCCCTCCTCAACCTATCCGCTGATCTCTGGGCACTAATCAATGTCCCCTCCCCACATGGCCTCCGTTACTGCTTGCTCGTCATCGACCACCACACCAACTACATGTGGGTGCGGTTCCTTAAGTCTAAAGACGACGCATGTTCGGAGTTGGAAACCATCCTCTTGGACATCAAACACTTGCATGCCCGCCATCACTCTCAGTCGGGCGCGTTCGCACCAGTCCTCAAGTTTGACTCCGACTTTGTGTTTGAAGCTGCTGTCACTCGCCGGATGTGCGCACACCTCGGCGTATGGGGCAGAGAACATGACCCCATACGCCCACCACATGCTCGGGGTCATGTTCTCTGCCCCATACGCCCACCACATGCTCGGCAAAGCGGAAGGTCGTTGGCGCACTATCCGGGACAATGCGTCGGCGATGCTCCACATCATGGCCGTTCCCTACTCCATGTGGTCGTGCGCTGTCAGCATTGTTGTGTACCTTCGCAAGCGCACGTACAATCGCCCAGTCGGACCCAATGGTGGCGTCCCCCTCACACTCCTTACGTCGTCTGTGCCCGACGCCTCCAAGTTCCGCGTCTTCGGCTGCGCCGTTCACGCCAAGGTGCCCGACAAACAACGTCGGAAACTCAGTGAAAAAGCATTTCGCGGCGTCATGGTGGGCTATCCCCCTGACGCACCCGGGTACCGTGTCTACAACCCGGAAACGCGTCGCATCACCACCTCCGTACATGTTGTCTTTCAGGAAGACACCCCAGGCTTCGACACGCAACCCTCCGTCGACTCGACCATCACCGACCCTTCGGATGACGCACCGGCCAACTCAACCCAATCCCACCCCATTGACCTCACATTACCAACACCCCTCCCTCCCCCCCCGCAGTCCCTCGCCATGCTCGGCTCCGCTCACACCCCATTCGATACGGCAGTATGGTTGCCCACTTGTCAGACTACCCCCCGACCCTCGTGACGGCGTGTTGTGATCCAGAACAAGGCAAAGCTCAAGAGGACATATTTGAGCACCCTCACGTCCCCGACCTTGTCACGGGTCCCCCACACACACCTGCCGGCACGTCCCCTACTGCCGTCGCCCTCCTCTCCGCCCGGGAGTGTGAGGAACCGAAATCCTACCCGGGCTGCACTGGACAGCGCCCAAGCCCCCTAGTGGCAAGCCGGTATGCAGCATGAGTATTCCTCCCTCATCACCAACGGCACGTGGGAACTTGTGGACCTTCCCCCAGGCCGCATGGTCATTAACAAGATGTGGATCTTCAAAGTCAAGTCGGACACAACCGGCGACGTCTCCCGCTTCAAAGCGCGGTTCGTCGCCAAGGGGTGCAGTCAACGCGCTGGACTGGACTACACGGAGACCTTCTCCCCGGTCATCCGCATGGCCAGCCTGCGTCTCTTTCTAACCATCGCAGCCGCCCGCGACCTTGAACTCTGCCAGCTTGACATCGACACAGCGTTACTCTACGCTCCCATCCGGGAAGATGTGTACATCCGCCAGCCCCTCGTCTTCAACGATGGCACGTCCAAAGTTCGTCACCTCAAGCGCTGCCTCTACGGCCTTAAACAGTCCCCCCGTGAGTTCAACATGCTCCTTCGTGCATGGCTCGTCGACCATGGATGGCATCAGTGCGTTTCTGACCCGTGCATATACATCTACCGCTCCGGCCACGTTTTCGCCATGATCGCCCTGTACGTCGATCACATTCCCGCGGCCTGCAATGATGTCACTTGGCTCGCATCGTTCAAAGCTCAGCTCGGAGCACGTTCAAGATCAAGGACCTCGGCGACCTCTCCCAACTCCTAGGCATGCACATTACCCGCGATCGCTCCACGCGCACCATCTCGCTGGACCAATCCAAGTACCTGCGCGACATACTCGCCAAGTACGGAATGTCCGACTCTAAGCCGTCGTCCCTTCCCATGGACCCGGGCTTTCTCGCCGGCCTCGCGCACATGACCTCACCCTCTCTCACCGGGGTGGCCAAGGACGTCTACCCCAGCCTCATGGGCAGCCTCCAGTACGCAGGTGTCTGCACGCGCCCCGATGTCTCCACGGCATTGAGCATCCTCGGATCCGCCCAAGCCCCGCCCACGGAGGCACACTTGCAGGCTCTGAAAAAGGTACTCCGCTACCTTCATGGCACCATCGACATGCGCCTGACGTTGGGGGGGGGGGGGGGGGGGGGGGGGGGGGGGGGGGGGGGGGCTGGACCACAACCTCCAACTCACAGGCTTTGCCGACGCTGACTGGGCCAACGACAACAGCACCCGCAAGTCTCGCTCCGGCTATCTCTTCACCCTCGGACGCGGGCCCATCAGTTACAAGTCCAAACAACAGACTTGTGTGGCTCAATCCACGTGTGAAGCCGAGTACTACTCTGCGGCTGACGCCACCAAGGAGGGACTCCACCTCTGACAACTCCTGGGGGAAATCTTCAACTCCCCCATCACCGAAACCACCACCATCTAGGAGGACAACCAAAGCGCCATTGCATACTCCCAGAATGCCTTGGTCAGCGAGAAGACCAAGCACATCGGTCTGAAGTGGCACTTCCCCAAAGACCACGTGGAGCAGGGAACCATCAAGTTGAGGTACCTCCCCACTGACCAGATGGTGGCCGACATGCTCACCAAACCCCTCCCATGACCTGCACTGGCAAGACACCGAAGTGCGATCCTTGGAGGACAAGACCCAATGCAACGCTTCATCCCGTAGCTACCTTCAAGGGGAGTGTTGTAAGTAATACCGTATACGTATTAGTTGCAAGTAGCTATTGTAAGCTACTCTAGATATGATTAGAATATGTCTAGATCGGACATACCGATAAACTGTTTGACTCGGTACAGAGCTGTCGCTAGGCTACATCTCTCTCACTTCTGTTGTCCCGACACCATGCATGTAGGTTGGTTGTCTCTGTGACTGTCATGTTTGCGTGAATGTGATTGTAACTACGTTTGCGTGAGTTACCTTCCACACTAACCGTGTTTGCATGGTTCAATAGAGCCAAATACCTGCTCGGTGTAATTGATAACTTCTCGAGTTATATTTGGCTCCTTGCACTCCCGTCCAAAGGGGCAGTTGTTTCTACTCTTTCCTCTCTGCTCACTAACGTCCGGAACTTGCACTCTCACCTACTATATCCACATCGTGCTTTCCGACCGACCATCAACTTCGATTGTGATCCCAATTATCTCGATGTTGCCTTTCGCACCATGGTCTCGTCATTGGGTTTCACTGCTCACTTCACGGCCCCGTATACACCCCACCAACTCGCCAAAATGGAACGTCAGTGGGCTTCTCTCGCGGACTCCGCCACTGCCATGATGCAACATACCAATTGCCCTTCAAAGTATCGGGGCCTTGCCATGCGCACGGTTGTTTACCTTCGCAACAGACTTCCTACGCCAGCCGCCTCCGGTGGCTCGGGTGGCGTGCCCTACTGTGTTCTTCATGGGGCCTAGGCTGACCTCTCTCACCTCAAGGTTTTCGGATGCTCCGCATACCTCCGTTTGGAAGACCAACATCGAGGCAAGCTTTCCCCCAAGGCCCTTCGTTGTATGTTCATCGGGTACTGCGACGACGGTCCCGGCTACTTGCTTCTCAACCTAGCCACTGGCAAACTCGTCCGATCCATCCACGTTGCTTTTGTTGATTCACAGCCCGCGCACACTCCGGCAGCACCGCCGGTCGCATGTGGCACTTCTCAAGCCTCTCCACCAAATGGTCTCGACCCTTGGGGGGGGGGGGGGGGGGGGGGGCACCCAGTGCCAATCTCTCATGCGCGGGCACCACGCACATCGCACTCCCTACCCATAACTCATTCTCAGCGCTCGAGGATGCCCCGGAGGAGATGTCCGACGACGGCGCAATGAGATGCCTCGTCGCACCACACTGCCCGTGAGTCATCTTCATGCTTTGTCGTCGCTGTTTATGTTCAACGGTTCAACAAGACAGCTAGAGTCTTTACGCAAAACAAGCCTCCTCGGCCCGCACGACATGCACCCCACTCCGTTAAGTCCGAGGGGCCGGCGGCACCGACCGCAGAGCCCATGACATACCCTCCCGCGGCACACATCCCGGTACCGATCGACATCAAGCATGCATTGAGCGGCAAGTACGCCGCTGCATGGCGCAAGGCCATATGGTCGGAACTTGCGTCACTGCACAGCAAGGGGACACTCCGGATGGAAAACCTACCACTCGGACGTAACGCCATTGGCAACAAATGGGTCTTCAAGGTCGTCCTCCCCCCTGAGATTCTCCCCCCCCTGCTTCGTCCCCCAGCACACAAACCTGACTTCATCCGCATCCTCGAACCCCGATTCGTTGGTCACTCCAACGGTCGCCGTCGCTACGCGTCCATAAAAAAGATTCAGATAGGGGAATGGAAGTACTGCACAGATAACAACCTCTCCCACACAGCCGACCTCATACGTGACAAATACACACCCCTTGCGAACGCCATCAGAAACCACTGGCCAGGCACAGTGGTCGACATCCTCCCCATAGTCATGAGCCGCACAGGTACACCGCACTCCTCCACCATCACGAGTCTCACCTCCCTTCTCACCGCCCGCACCGACCCTCCTGATAAACTCGTCTCCAAAGCACATCTCGACACATCTCGCATTCTTACACAACTCCATACGCATACTGTCCAATGGCTGCATCACCTCCTACGCATATACCGCATCAAGTCCCGCACGACCTCCCGCCGCGCATCCGCACATTGCCCCCTCGCACGACCCTGAATGCACACAACCTTCGCCTCTACTTGCACCCTCCCCGGGGGGGAGTAAAACCCCCGAACACCCTTGGAGAGGTTGGATTAGGTGGTTAACGGTCTAGCCCTGACTTGTAAGTTCCCTGTATGGCATAGTTGGGAGGGCCCAGAGACAGCAGCCGACGCATCCGGCTTTTGGTGAAAAACCGGCGCATACGGTACATGTTGTAAACAATTTCAATTTCAATTTCAATTTCTTCAAGGTGAAGGCCAAACCAGATGGCTCCGTCGATCGCTTCAAGGCGCGCCTTGTGGCCCATGGATTCAGTCAACGAGCGGGAGTCGACTATTCAGAGACATTCTCTCCCGTCGTTAAGCTAAGCACTATGCGCACGGTCCTCGCCATCGCCGCCAAACGAAACATGCACATGCACTCCGCGGATATTGAGACGGCGTTTCTAAATGATGACCTCCAAGAGGAGATTTACATGCGTCAGCCCAAAGGGGCAGAGGATGGGACACCTCGTGTCATGCGCTTGCTTAAGAGCATCTACGGTCTTAGACAAGCAGCGTCGCGTGAGTGGTACAAATTGTTCCACCGGACCCTATCTTCCCTTGGACTCAAGCGAGCGACTTCCGACGACACCAACCTTTACACTATGAACCATCCGGTACATGGTATATGCATTATTCTAGTGTACATGGATGACCTTCCGATCGTCTCATTCTCACTCGAGTGGATCACATCCGCGAAGCGGGCCATCGGGGAACGATTCCGCATGACTGACTTTGGTGAGGCTAAGTTCATTCTCGGAATGGACATTGTCAGGAACTGGGAGTGTTAGCACTAGCATCCCGTTGCCTAGTACGTATGTACAAGGTAGCTATTTGACATCCTAGTACTTAGTGTTATGTCATTAGCGGTACTCTATTCCGTATTAGTGGCGGCCGGCCGGCCGTGCCGGTGCCTTCGCCGGCCACCATCTGATTCCTTCTCACTTCTCTAGTCACCACACCCAGCCCCCTTGTGGTGCCGGCACGTCGTACGTATAATAACTATTCGTTCCCGATTCCGACATGTTATTATGGGCCCTCCACCAAGTTACACTAGAGAAGAGCGTGTGTAAAGCGCTCGGCGCCACGCTAGTCCTACCTACTCTCACATAAAAAGAGTAGAGCGTATGTAAGGCGCTCGGCGCCACGCTAGTAATTCATCGTCCAACCGACACCACGCTTCGCCTTCGAGTTGGTTGTCCGCGATTGTCCTACCATCTCCCACGTGAAAAGGATAAGAGCGTGTGTAAAGCTCCCGGCGCTACGCTCGCCCCACCCAACTTCCAGCCTTACCTAGCCTTTAGCCTAACGATGCTCTCGACCGGATCAGGCTTTTTAAGACCGACCCGCAAAAATTCGGCCCGTGCGTACTTTAATTAGTATTGTTAATGTTTTTTGCCCCAAGGCAACGCCGCAACGCTCACCTAACTTAGCGAGGAGCTAAACTTTCCCACGGCGAAAGGGGGGACTCAACACGAGCGCCCGTCTATGCTTTTGTGTGCCTATACGTTCCTAACGGCCTTGTTGGCTTTGCTTCTTCCTCGCCGGTCGCTCCCATGCGTCGGCTAATTCGCCCGGGGACAGTTTTCCCGCTACATGTCAGAATAGTACATTACGCATTACATTTGGAACCGCTTCTTATCGGCAACTCGCCGGTAGCGGCACGTTCCTGTGAGCGCATGTCGCTACACCTACCCGGCTTGAGACACACGCTACAAGCACTACACCTTCGATCAAGATGGCACCTTCCTCGACGCAAGCTAGGACGACGTCAAGACCTCGGCTACCTTGAGGGGGGGTGTTAGCATTAGCATCCCGTTGCCTAGTGCTTATGTACAAGGTAGCTATTTGTCATCCTAGTACTTAGTGCTATTATATTAGTGGTACTCTATTCCCTATTAGTGGCGGTCGGCCAGCCGTGCCGGTGCCTTCGCCGGCCGCCATCTCTCTCCCTCCACTTCTCTAGTCACCACAGCCGGCCCCCTTGTGGGGCCGGCACGACCTCCGTGTAACCATCCGTTCCCAACTCTAACAGGGAGGTTGGCACCATCAGCCTTTCCCAAGAACAATATACCAAGGAGATCCTTGAAAAGTACGGCATGTTGGACAGCACACCCTCTAAGATACCCATGGCTCCCACGCACTACCGAGATGGAGAGGTCGAATCCGACCAAGACAAAGAGGCCCTATCACCACCGGAACACGAGACTTTCCGTGCCATCCTCGGGTCAGTGAGCTTCCTTTGCATTTGTACAAGACCGGACATAGCATTTGCGGTGAGCGTCATCAGCGGACGGCAAACCGCTCCCACGCAACTGCACATGAAGCAGCTCAAACGACTGCTCCGCTACCTCAACGGAACAAGGCCAATGGGAATCACTTACGGACGGCCATCTCATGATAATGCGTACGACATCAAAGTGTTCTCGGACTCCGACTGGGCAGCAGACACGACTACAAGACGATCGCAGTCAGGAGAAGTAGTTATGCTCAAGGGTGGGGCGGTCAGTTGGACTTCCAAGCAACAAGAGGTAGTTGCTCTCTCCACCACGGAAGCGGAGTATGTGGCAGTGAGCCGGGCCGGTCAAAGTGCCGTGCACTTCCGGCAACGCATGCACGATGTCCACCAACGGCAGCGCGGCCCCACGACAGTCTACGAAGACAATGAGGGAGCCGTAAAACTCGCCAACCATCCTATGGCTTCGAACAGAACGAAGCACATTGACATCAAACACCACTACATTCGCGAACTCGTGGATGCAAAGACTATCGTTGTTGTGTCGGTCAGCACGATAGACATGTTGGCGGATGGATTGACGAAAGCACTGCCGGAGCCGAAACACACCATGATCTTCAAGCGCTGCATGGGAGCGAAGCCAAGTCGAGAGTAGTTGTTTACATTAGTGGCTAATGATCTAGAGGGGCTATTGTGGTACATCATTATCAGTACACGTACGGCCACAGTTATCGGTTATCTTTGAACGTTATCTGTGAATATGTATAGTGACCTAATGTAGGCAAGCGCTATACAAGCAGCAGTCCTGCGGGCTGCTGCGCACTCTTTCTGTAACCATCACACACGGCGACTCGGCACCTGCTCCAGCCGACTCACCTCTGCACTCACCCATGCTCCGATAAGATAACAATAAATAGCATTTTGATTTGTCATTAGTACATGTACGATGCTGAGGGTTAATTATGACTGCTAGGAACATTACCAGCACAGCACTGTAACATTGATATATCGCATATAAAAACTGTACGGCCGGATATCATATAGCGATATGCATTTTGTATTCATCAGTAGAGGCACAGTACCCGTACCGTAAGTAAGGTACATCAACCGAGCATCGTCCGCCAGCATCGCTATGCGAGTGTCGTCCTTCGGATGATGTCGAGCGTTCTTTGACGTTTTGAAAATATTAATACCGCGTTTACATCGCCAATTTGCAAGCTCTCATATATATTTCCAATTTAAATATGTTTTTTCTCGCGTTTATATCGATACTATAATCGTCCACCTTTGTTGGGACATCAGGTTTTTCTCCTTTCCGCCGACAGCGCACCGCGCCGTCGCTATCTGGTGCATGTTCCCGGTCGCTAGTACCCGGTATGCTCAAGCTCGTCCTGGAGTTCCCGTCGCAGCTGTTACCAGGACGTGCAAAGCTTACTGGCGTTGTCTGCCGACGTCTGGGTGACGATTTTGTGAGGGGACGTCAACAAATTTTGTATAATATCCATACCGTCCGCCGCTCGGCTAGTCGGCTCCCACAGAGTATCAGGTCCACTGACATTTCGTCAGGGTAGTTGTCATTTGTCAGTCACTCCTCGTTTCTGGGCTTGTTTATAGCCAGAGCACAGAAAACGTAACATGCCGCGGGTATGCCACTGCTGCAAGGTGGCCAAGCCGGCACTGAAACGACCTAAGACACATGAACAGGTCTGCACTATGTACCTACTTCTGAGACACATTTCCGCTCCCCTTGTCTCATTCTGATAGCACGCAATTCTGACAAGACACGTGTTTTGCACTTACCTTGTTCCCGACGCAGCTCTGCAAGGGGTGTTTCTTCGCTGCATTCGAGGAGGAAGTGCATAAGACGATAAGCACGAATGATCTGTTCAAGCCCGGCGACAAGGTGGCTATTGGTGCATCCGGTGGAAAGGACTCGACTGTGCTTGCTTATATTATGGGACTTCTTAATAAACGGCACAAGTGCGTTAGCCAGCTTCCGCTAACAGTTTGGGATGCAAAAAAGTAGCACTGCCTGATCTGTTTTGGCTCCCATTTGACGACTTCCCTGGGCTTACACGTACGGCTCGACCTGTTTTGTAGTTACGGACTGGAGCTTTTCCTGCTTTCAGTCGATGAAGGGATCTCCGGGTACCGGGACGACTCCCTGGAAACAGTCAAGCGCAACGAGCTGCAGGTTTGTCCGCTGTCTTTTCTGCCGTGACTTCACTGTCTTTGCCTCTCCTCATGCCCTCTGCTCAACTTGTAGCTGCGTTTTGTCGATTGCAGTATGGTATCCCGCTGAAGGTAGTTTCGTATAAGGAGCTGTACAACTGGACAATGGATGAGATTGTTGCGACGATAGGCAAAAAAAACAACTGCACCTTCTGTGGCGTCTTCCGACGTCAGGTGTGGAACTGAGTGGTTCAGGCTGATTTCCGGGCTTTAATCTCGAATGCCTCAGTGTGAATATGTTTTTGCACTCCTGCTGAGCCTGGCGTTCATATGAGAGGCCTTTGGGTGCAGGCGTTGGACAGGGGTGCTTCGCTTTTGGGGGCGAACAAGCTGTGCACGGGGCATAACGCGGACGACGTCGCTGAAACTGTTCTCCTGAACATTCTGCGAGGCGATTTTGGGAGGTAATTTGAAGCATAGGAAGTTGCATAACGGCGGTGGACCTTCCTCTCTTTTTTCTTTGTGATAACTGAGTGGAAGCTGTTGTCTGTGCTTCAGGTTGGGGCGGTGCGCGGACGTGGTGACAGGGGAGGACGACCATCTGCCCCGTTGCAAGCCCTTCAAGTGGACCTATGAGAAGGAGATCGTCATGTATGCGTACTTCAAGAACCTGGACTACTTTTGCACCGAATGCATTTACGCCCCATACGCCGCCAGGGGATTCGCTCGGGAGCTGGTAAAGGACCTGGAGGTCAGGAGTCCGCCTGCTCCAGCTTCGCTGGTTTCTTTCAGCTCTTGATGATCCGCTCAATCATTACCGAAGTTTGTTCTTCCCTCAATGAAATCTGTGTTGTGTTTGGGAGCACAGGTCGCCCGGCCCCGCGCTATCATTGATGTAATACGATCAGCGGAGGAGATGCGCATGTGTGGAGCTGATGGAATCACATCTTCACCTGAGCCTGGAAAGTGTGAGCGGTGCGGATATATCAGCAGCCAGGTGAGTGCTGTTTTCGATTTTGTCGCAGCATGTCTGCTTTGGGTGCAGCAGCTGTGCTTTACGATGGAAGCTCTGTCTCACTTCCATCGTGCTGCATCTTTCAGCGTATCTGCAAGGCATGCACACTTCTGGAAGGGCTCAACACCGGGAACGCGAAGTTGGGCATCGCAAGGACTCGATAGATAATTGAGATGTCAAGCGAAGGTTGACAATCAGAATGGATACGATCTGCAGCTGTCATTTTTCTCATTTGGCAGCTTTGAGTCGTATCACAACTGGATATCAGTCCCGCTGCATGCAATCATCCACATATTGTTTGTAAGGTCAACGAGGAGCCATTGAGTCTCTATCCACAAATTACTTCAGACTGCACCATAGGGGCTATGACCTGTGTACCATGAGTTTCTTGGCCACAAGCGTTTCCGTCAGCAGCAAATGATACGAACTTGAAAAGTACAAGCGCCCGACATTAAGTCTTTGCTGAGATGGATCTGTGTAGCGTCCGTCAGAAATACGAGGAGTGCAGAAGGGGTAACGGAAGGATGCACATTGTGGGCAAGTGTTTCAGACAAATTGCACAAACGGCTGGAACGGAGGTAATTGAGTTCCAAAAGATGTGATGTATGTTATAAAATTGAGGTTCTAGATTGTGAATTATCCGTTGCGATCCCTTATTTATGCCTTCACATTCTAGGACCGCACGCCTGCCCTACTCAAAGCCTATGTACGATGACGGTGCGCTGCCCGTTCATCTGCTTAGACCTCCTCGACCTCATCCAGAGCGTAGTTGTTAGTCGACACGCCGGCGTAGTTAACCTTGTCGAAGCGGACCACAACCGGGTAACGGATGCCGCTCTGGTCAACGGCCACAACCTTGCCCTTGTCCTGGAACCAGTAGGACTCCGGGCGCAGGATCTTCACCTGTACCGTAATGAGAAAGACAAACGTCCTTCAGGGAAACACTTGAACTGTCGAACGAATATATATGGCACGAATTTTCCTATTATTAAGAATATGTCAGCGAATCGGCTGTTGGGATCGTACCGTAGAGCCACGCTTGGGTCCAACCTGGGGCTTGGGGGCAGCCTTGGGGGCCTCGCCGGCGGCCTTCTCGGCGCGAACGGTCAGGCGGGCGCGAGACGCTAACAAGTGAGGACGGGGAGCACAAAACACGCAACACGGTTCAGTTCCGACAACAGTGGGATATAGCCTCCAGACCGCCACAAACCACCATCCCACTCCCACTCCCCAAGGACAAAAACACGTATTCCGGGACTAGAGTTAGCTGGCGACTCTTCATGCTGCGCCCCGCCCAGAAAAATTAAATTGCCCTAAATATTTGGTGTCGAGGCGGCTTACCACAGGCTCAATACGGTAACCTGTGTAGATAGGGACCAAACCTTCACAGGATACGCCCAGTATCACGGCACGATATTGACAACTTATCATCAAGTACTCATACAACTTTAAGAACGCTCAAATAAAAATCCCCGGCCCGCCACCTTCTGCGACCGCAAGATCGCAGTCGGTCTGTACCCCATTCCTTTCGTTCCAGAAAACATAATACGGTAGTCCCGACCGCCCCAGCACTGCACTGAATACACAAGGGATAAAGCGTGGGGCGCACCACGCATGGAGGCGGGGCGGGAGAGGGTCAAGCTGGTGAAGGCCATGGTAGCTACGGAGGGGTTCGAAATAGGTAGCAAACACGGAAAACTTAGGGATGGAAGACCTCGGTTCTACAAATGTGGGTGGGTTGTGAGAGGCTGCAGGTGTTGTCGGCTGAGAGCAACAATAATAATCTGAAAATGAGCACGGATCGGACGAGCAGATTCCGTAACCATTCCCATTTGACT
>JAPMLY010001038.1:0-97475 GCA_026401115.1 Tetraselmis chui | reverse complement strand
GAGTGGCATAAGAGGGTTACCAGACTGGACGAGCGCTTTCGGTGGCAACACAACTACGGTCAGCGTAGGAAGTAATCTAGTTCCGAACGCCTCCCAACTCGATATAGGAAGTGTGTCCGCGCCATGGCGGCACATTTATTCCTCATATTTGACTGTATATAGCTTTGCTTACTTCAGTGGATCGCGTATTCAAGGGGTAGGCGCCCCGACAAGTGACACCGATGCTGCTACTAAAAAATACGTGGATGGCACCGAAACGGACACGAGATCGTACGTGGACGCCCAGAAACAGGACCTGTTGAGTCAAATTGACGTTCTATCGACACAAGCGGGCCACATCATCAGCATCCTAGCGGCCGAGATGAGAGAAGAGGAGATTCCGTTCAGAGTCATATACAGCGAGGACAATAACTCCAAAATGCTGACGGTTGGTCAGGCGAGGGCCTTGCATTTCATTTTTCCAGCCTCGCTCCAGAATCACACCGACCTTATTACTGAAGTAAAACTAACATTTTCATGTCGAAAATCGACAGGCTTTATGTTTTTAAGGGGAAGAAGCACCACATCCCTAAGTTGGGACATGACCGGCACTGATCTATTGGTACATGAATCGTTTCCCGCATTTGGATTGTCGACCGGCTCGTTGGATGAGATACTGAACGTCAAAGTTACACTGCGTGTTACGATCGCTTCTAATGTGTTTACGGTGGCTTCTACCACTGTGAAGGTGCGTGACCGTTTGGAGCAAGATTTCACAATGTTTATGTAGCTACTAGTTATGAACGCCGGCGCCTCGTTTTCTGCTGTTGGGCCGACTCCGCTGCCCTCCGCGTCGGGACACGCTTGCGCACTGGGCGTTGGCCCGCCAAGCCGCGGGCGGGCGGCGGGGAAGCTGGCTTGGGTGGTGAGGGTTTTTGCTTGCGAGCTCGCTTTGCAATCGGGGGCGCTCGGGCGCTGAGCGCATCGACCGGCTGCTTCTTGGCGCGGGTGGGGGCGCTGGTTGTGGCTTTGGCGTTGCTTTCCCGGCGCTCCTCCAACCGCTCCTCTTCCTCAGCCTCGGGCACGACTGGCAAGGCTCCCGACGGCAGCATGGTCTTCGACTTGGTGGGTAGGTGGCTATCGAGGCTGTCAAACGTCTTGCGCAAATAGCCGATGTTTACGTCGCTAGCGTGGTTGAAGAAGCCGGCGATCTGTTCGCTGATTTGCGTGGCGGTGAGCGACGGCTTGCGGCGGGACATCTCGCGGTGCTTCCAAGTCACTTGGGCATGGCGCACGTCCAGCGGGGTGACTGAGGTGTCGATGAGGCGGCCGTTGTTGAGTTGCTTGAAAATAAGGCCGGCGGCGGTGAATGCCTTCTTCACCTTGGGACCGGCGGGGAGAGGCAGCCCGGACTCTCGTTCCTTCTTGCGGCCGATACCTACCAGCCACTTGCGGCCGGCCTCCGGGTGGCCCGGCGCGAGCGTCTCGTCCACGGCGGCCTTGATGTCGGGGTGCTGAGAGAGCTTGAAGGAGTAGGGCGTGCCGAAGCGGCTTTTCCCAGTCTTGAAGTGCGCGACGTATATTTCGCCGGTGTTGCGGTTGTACCAATCGTCCCGGGAGGGGTCGCCGACCGCCGGGTCGAAGCGCCGGCCGTCGTCGGCGCGTATCTCGATGCCCCCGAGGTTGTCGCGCAGCCCGAGCAGCTTCACCTGCAGGAAGGCTGCCAGCCAGGCGGTGGAGGGGCCGAGCGCCGCCTTGATGCGCGGGAGGTAGCGGACGAGCATCTCATAGCTCGGGACGGCGTGGAGGTCGCTTTTCGGCTTATTTCCTTGCACCTCCTTGTCCGCCTGAAGGGCTTGCATCAATCCGACCTCGCCCTCGCCGAACGTGCCTCGGTAGGCCTGGAAGACGGCCGTCCCGAGGGAGTTCCGGAAGGCGCCCCACGCGCCGAAGGTGGTGGCGATGTGCCCGAGCTTCACCGAGTACGTCTGCGTGACCTGCTTGAGCGCCGTCGACTTGGTGCGCGCCCGGGAGCGCGCGCCGGCGACGGAGGTTGCCATCGCGCCGCTGGACACCTCCTCGTCCTCGTCGTCGTCGCGGCCGGCCACCGCCCCGACGGCGCTGTCCACCGCGGTGGCGTCGGCTTGCACCTGCACGTCGCTCTTGGAGTACCGGGCGCGCAGCCACGCCATCACGCGCTCCGCGTCGCGCAGGACCGGGACGGCGTTGTCCTCGGGCTGCGCGCCCGCCATATCCTCGCGCAGCTGCCGGAAGGTGCGGCGCACGGCGTCGTTGTATCCCTGGGAGTAGTTCTCAGCCACGAGCTGGCCGTCGCGCATCACCTTGCGTGCGCTGTTGGACCCCATGTTGTGCTTCTGCACGCCGGAGCTCCAAAACGTGTCGATCTGCGCCCAAGTGATGGGCGTGTTGGTGCCCTTCTCCGGAGTGTCCTCAAGGCACTGAGGGTAGTCGGGGCGGGGCGGCGGCACCGGCGCCGGGGCGACCTGCACGCGCGGGAGGTTGATGGCCGGCAGCGGGGTCGCGTTGGCGTACACCTTCCGCAGGTCAACGCCGTGGATATGCTCGAGAACTTGGCGGAAGTTGGCGTCCATCGAGCGAATGCGGTTGACCTCGCGCTCGCCCCAGCGGTAGGCGGCTAGCGTCTTGGCGTTGGGTTTCTTTCCCTTGAGGATGCTGCGAATATTCGCTTTGAGGCGCTGCTCCTCGGTGTTCGCGGCGTAGTGCGCCTTGGCGCGCGCGCGCTTGGCCTCGGGCGAGTCTGGCATGTCTGCGGGCTTCTTGACACCACAGGAGATAATTTTTTTCTGTCCCGAACGCGGCTGAAACGCGCGGCAGGAGAAAATAATTTCTCTTCTTGGGGGAAACAAAGAGAGCGATGGCGTCCTCCGAGTATGTTGAGCGGCTGACCGCCGGCGAACTTATGCGCATAGCAAAGGTACACTTGCTTTACCTCGAAAAGGACCGGGAGCGGAGCCGCCGCTACTACCAGCGCAACGCGGAGGCGCGGAAGGCCACCAATCTCGAACGCTACCACCAAAAGAAAGCGCAGAAGCGGGCGGAAGCGCAGGCGCAGGCGCAGGCAGAGGAGTCCGCGTAAACGCAGGTGCGTTTGAGACGGCCGCAAATTATTTTCTCCGGGGTATTATAAATCATCAGCCATGGCTCTCTCCGTCAAGCTCGTTTCCCTCAACAACTGGAATAACGTGGAGTCGGTTGCGCCCGACGCGCTCGCCGAGAAGCTCCACGCTGACAACGTCCTCCGCGAGCTGCTCGAGGACAACGTCGAGACGAAATTATTTTTGGATTATGAGGAGTACCACGACGCCGAGCCGTCGGCGGAGGAGAAGCGCCGCATAGCGGGCTACGTTCAGGATGAAACGAATCTGCTGAAGGGTTTGCTCATTGGTTTCTGGGGAAGGATGAAGATGAAGCTGCAACTGTCGTACAAGATCGCTACTCGGCATGGTGCGACGCCCGACGGCCGCTACAAGCTGTCCTTCCGCCCCTTCTTCTCCGGCCTCGCCGTACCCTTCACGGCGATCCCGCAGCTGCTGGACGCGGCGTACTGGAACCACCCGCAAAAGCACATCCAGTGGGACATGTCCGTTTACTCGCGGCGGCGGCTGCTAGCGTGCGTCAACGGCCGGAAGGACGCGGCGGACGGGCGGCTGCTCACGATGGAGCGGCCGGACGACGATGTGAAGGACTACGTCGCGCAGGTGGTGGAATACGACTGGCAAGGGTTTAGTCTGCCACCCGTGCCCCCGCCGGTCGCGAGCAGCCCGCAGCAGCAGCAGCAGCAGCCCGCGGCGAGCTTAGCGGACGTCGCCGTGTTGCTGCCTCTCATCAAGCGGTCGGACGACCGGGAGCGGTGGATGCGCGTGGGGTTCGGGACCGGCAACGCGTGCGGGCGCTCGGCGGACGGACTGGAGTTGTACAAGGAGTGGTCGCGCGGCTGCCCGGCAAAGTTCGTCGAACGCGAGTGCGAGAAGGTGTACATGTCGGCCAACGCCGGGCGCGGCGCCTCCGTCAACATAGGGAGCCTCCACCACTTTGCCAGCACCGACTCGCCGGACGAGTACCGAGCGGCGAAGGCCGCCCTCCGGTCTAGCCACGCGCCGGGCTCGGAGTCCCCCTTCGCCGTGCCCCCGGAGAAAGCTGCGGCGCCGGCGAAGGAGCCGGCGGCTTGGTCGATGGCGGCCTCCTCCACGCTCAAGAGACTTGACGACGTGCAGGCGACGTACGCCTTTCTCGAGTGGCTAGAGGACAACGGCTACCGCGCGGTGACATGCAACGGGACGCTGTACGTGTACGACCCCGCGGACGGCTGCTACCGCGACCGGACGAACATGGATGGGTTTCGCAAGCTCATCGAAAGGGCGACGGCCTACGTCGGCGTGCACGCGCGCTTCGTGAGCATGATCCGCCGGGTGATGGACCTGATCCGCGATTTCGTAAAGGATGACCCCGCTTGTTGATTGACGCCGAGGTGTCGGGCAAGGGCCGCGTCGCGTGGAACAACGGTGTGTACGACCTCCGCACGCAGACGTTGCTGCCCTTCTCCCCCGACATTGTCGTCTTCTACAAGCTAGGTCACGACTACCCGACGACCGACGAGGCCCGGAGCAAGGTGGAGGCGGTTGTCGCCGAGGTCCGCGAGCGCATAGTGGACCGGCTGTGGGGCGACAACGCGGAGTTCGTCCTTCAGAGCACCGCCCGGAGCTACGCCGGCGCCGTGGAGGACAAGCGCTTCTTCTGCGTCGTGGGCAACGGCAACAGCGGGAAGTCCGGGTGGATGGAGTTGAACGCGAAGGCTTTCGGCGACTACAAGGGCTCGATCGCAAGCGCCAACCTCATCTACTCCGGCAGCAGCTCCGGCGACGCCGCGAAGGCGATGTCCTGGATGGTGGCGGCCCGGAACCACCGCCTGCTGGCCACCTCGGAGCTGAAAATGGGGCCGGGAATAAAGATTGACAACAACACCATCAAGGAGCTCTCCAGCGGCGGCGACACCTTCTCCGGGCGGCAGAACCACCGGGACGAAATGCAGTTCAAGATGCAAGGGACGGCGTGGATATTCGCAAACGATATGCCCGACATAATGAATTTGAAAACAGACGACGCCACCCAAAACCGGGTGGTGTTCATCGAGATGACGGAGCGCTACCTGCTCGGCGAGAAGTACGAGGCCTTCAAGCACCTCACTTGCGTGCACAAGGGCGACGCCGGGATTGGTGACTTCATTCAGCGCGCGGACGTGGCGCCGGCTTTCGCGTACATGATTTGCCACGCCTACGTCGACCAACGCCCCGCTTTGACGCCGTCTATACTCGAGTACACGAAGATGTGGTGCCAAGGGGATGAGGACGCGGTGGAGGGGGTGAGCGATTGGCTAACGCTAGGTAACCCGGGCGACTTTGTGAGCTGCCGGGAAGTCGCCGCCGCCGCGAAGGAGCGCGGGCTAGACATCTCTAGCACCAAGCTCGGCACCATCATTCGGACCGAGCTCGGCGTCACTTCCGCTACGAAGTCCATCAATAACAAAAAAGTGCGCGGCTACTCGGGGCTTCGCATCGTGAGCGACGACAGCGTATTCCGCGAGTAAATGCGTGAGTGCAAGGAGTCGGCGCGGGAGCATTTGGGTTTTGGAAATGAAATTGAATTGAAATTGAATTGAAATTGAAAAATATAAAGACAAAGACAAAGACAAGTGAAATTTCCATGCTTGGTGGTGTTTAAAAACACCGGTAAAGCATTGACGACCTGCAAGCACACCAAGCAATAGTTACGGTCCTTCCTTCGCGAAAATAGACAAGGGGCGGGGCGGGGCGGGGCGGGGCGGGGCGGGGCGGGGCGGGGCGGGGCGGGGCGGGGCGGGGCGGGGCGGGGCGGGGCGGGGCGGGGCGGGGCGGGGCGGGGCGGGGCGGGGCGGGGCGGGTGAATTCCGTCCTTGGTGGTGACGACGACCTGCAAGCACACGTTAGCAAATCATGACATGCAAGCATTCAACGAGTCGGGCCGAAGCCACACGCAATACCCGAAGGTAGGGATCCCGAAGAAGACACCAACAAGATATAGGCACCCTTTAGCGAGCAAGGCAAGCTCGCCCTAGTGCAAGTGACCCCGTGGCCGAAGCCACACCGGATTTATTATCTTGCGGGGACGAGCTTGGATTGGTCGCTACGATGCCCTTCCCTAGCGACCCCGGGGATCTCGGGTTGGGCACGGGGAGATTCCTATAGAGCTTGAAGGTGTGAGCGGAATCGTGGCGTGCGCGGCGTTTTTATAGGCGGGGCGGGCGGGGCGGGCGGGGCGCTCGATCGGGGGGCACTCGCGTGTGTCGCTAATCACAGTCTGTCGCTAAGTACAGTAGGTCGCTAAGTACAGTCGCTAAGTACTCTCGCTAATTTCAATCTGTCGCTATGTACAGTCGCTAAGTACAGCGGCGTGCTGCGATATTAAATCCTCGGCGGTGGCGTGAGTGGTTGCGGTCGGCGGAGGCGGTGGCGGTCCGGCCGGCCGGCCGGCGGTGCAACCCGTTACTGTGCGGAGCCCCGGTGTGTTTGAGGTGTTGCGTTAGCACCGGGCATCGGTACTCTTTACTTTACTTTTTTTAGAGTAACAAGGTAACAAGTAACAGGTTGTTTTAAAAGTTTGCCAAACTTTGGCTAACTTTGGCTAGGCTATATAAAAAGAGAGAAACTTTCTGAGAAGTGTTGTTACTTGTTACCTTGTTACTCTTCCGCTGGTAGGGTAGGGGGTTAACTTTAGCACCGGGCACCGGTGCCATTTAGCGGCAAGGACTACACCGGCGCAAGAAGGTGCAGCGGAAGGTAACAGGATGGGCCGTGACGGGGTGCGGGTACTAGCAGTACGGGACTTGCCGGGCAGTCGTCCGAGAGTGCGGCAGTACGGGGTCTTGCCGGGCAGTCGTCCGAGAGTGCGGCAGTACGGGTACTGGCAGTACGGGGTCTTGCCGGGCAGTCGTCCGAGAGTGCGGCAGTACGGGTACGGGCAGTACGGGACTTGCCGGGCAGTCGTCCGAGAGTTCGGCAGTACGGGTACGGGCAGTACGGGACTTGCCGGGCAGTACGGGACTTGCCGGGCAGTACGGGACTTGCCGGGCAGTCGTCCGAGAGTTCGGCAGTACGGGTACGGGCAGTACGGGACTTGCCGGGCAGTACGGGTACTGGCAGTACGGGACAGAAAATAATTTATTAAAAGAATTTGAATTCAAATTTTAGAAAATAGTTTTTTTAGAAATTATTATTTTATTATTTGGGGACAGAAAAGATACAGGAATCTCATAATAGTTAGAGAGTTGGATAAAAGGGCGGTATGGTCACATTTTTCGCCCCAGCCGGTTTCCACTGCCCCCATTCCCCATTTTCACGACGAAGCAAATCCTACATTTATGGTCACATTTTCCGGTAAAAGACCGATAAATGCTCACTTTATTATTCCCATATGCTTTTCGACGTACCCATCCCCGATTTCCTGGTCAAAGAGAAAATAGACCCCATTTTTATCGATAAGGGTACCCGTAGGGCCGGCCGTTATGGTCACATTTTTGCTGCGTTTGACTCGATAAATAAAATCGTCGGCTAGATAAAAGCATGACCTGTACTAACCCTAAAACCATCAAGAACGTGAAGCGGCGGATCCGGGAGCTAGGAGCCTTTCCCGCCGAGAATCAAAGTGAGCTCATGGAACTCTGCGGGGCCCACCCAAAGGCCGCCGGTGCATCCGGCGTGATTCGTAATTGGGACTCACGCGATTTCGGGCTGATGTTCACGTACGACGGAGCTTCCCCCTTGACATTTTCAATGGAGACCGCGGCACGTTACTACCTAGGTAAGCCCTTACCAGACAGCAATCGCTCCGCCCTTTTGAACGCCCTGCGGATGGAGATAAATGATCAGATCTGCGCCTTTCGAAACGCCTCGGGGTTCCGGGGCCGATCAAACTTTCACGTTGATCACGAAATTAAATTCAGAGACCTAGCAGCTGAGTGGATCGCAACCGGGAAGTCGTGTGAGACGGAGTGGGTTTATGATGGGTTTTTCAAACATATGCAACCGTTTCTACGCGATCGCTCCGCGGCCGCAGACTGGAAAAAATTCCACGCTAATAAAGCGAAGCTCAGGATGCTTACGGCTGAGGAGAACATTCGCTTAAGATAGGCGCGTTTTATTTAGAATTTTTAAAGTCTGGGTAAAGAGTTAACCAGAGTTTAACTTTTTCGCCGACACAGCTGCAACATGGTGCGAGTAGTTACGGATGCCCAGCGTGAGCGCAAGCGTGAAACCGACCGCCTTTACAGGGAGGCGAACCGGGAAAAATACAAGGAATACAATCGGGTGTACAATGAACGCCATCCGGAGACCAAAGCCGCTAGCCGTGCTAGTTTTTACCAAAAGAACCCTAACTACTCCAAGGAATACTCCAAGGAATACTACCGCCGAAAAATAGAAGCTTCAGGTCGATCCGTACGCCCGACACGTGGCAGGCCGAGGAAATCTGAAATAATTCAGACGCCAGTAGCCAATGAAGAATAATACGCAGGTGCGTTTAAACGCAGTGGTAGTAAACAAAATTACAAAATCTGAATCCCCGGGGGATGGTGCGTTTAAACGCGCGCGTTCGACAGATGAAAATAAAATCTGGGGGTATATTATATCCTCTACAAACAACCGACCAAGATGTCTATCCGCATACCCTCTATGTCCGAGCTTCCAACCGCGGCCTACTACCGCAACCTGTACCAAAACACTATGGCCGAAGTGTTGCGTGAATCGACGACCGCGCGATATGTGCCCACGCCGGGGGCATTAACACCCTCAGGGAGGAGATCCCGGGCCCGATTCACCCCGGAGGAGAGAGCCGCGAGGCGTCGGGCAGCACTTATAGCAAGGCATGGAAATGACGTCACGTTCACACCCAGCGGACGCGTGTCTCGTGCTCGTCTAACACCCGAGCAGAGGGCTGCCGGACGTCGTGAGGTTATCCGCCGCAATGTAGCCACCCGTATCGCCACCCGTGAAAGGTTAGCCGTAGGCGCAAGGAAGATTGCCGCAGTTCGCGATCGTATCCGCGATGTGCGAAGGATGAATGCTAGGCCGACGTCCGTTCGCCGTGTGACTCCTGCGAAATTCCCCAGCGTCCGTAGCTCCTATATCAAGGGGGAGGGGAACGCCTCAGTTTTAAACGGATTGAGGGCAGAAATTTATCGACAATACGCTGAGCACCGTAAAGCAGAGGTCGGGTCTTTCAAGATGTGGGTTTCTCTTAGGGCGAACTTTCGGAAAACAGAGGTTGAACGAGATGGAAACGTTTCTGAAATCACTCGGGAGGCGTATAAAAACAAGAGTTTCAATGTCACAAGCGAGGAACAGTTGCAGGGTATATTGGAAAATATTATGAACTCAAGCGTAGTCGCTAGTGACTTCAACATAGGCGAGGGATCAGGATTTGAAATGGGTTCGGAAGGTGTGACAGGAGCCTCGGTTTCTTCCAACGGATACGTAACTCGGACCGGGCGTGCTCACGTTGAGCTTCCAGCGCCTTTCAACAGCTCAGCGTGTGGCCTGGTGAACATACGGAATACAGATGACAATTGCTTCAAGTACTGCATTGCGGCAGCCACCAATCCACCCAAGAACAATGCCTCCAGGGTTGACTACTACATCTCGAAGAAGAACCAAGACAAGTTGTACGGAGGGTTCAAATGGACCGGTGTGTCGTTTCCAGCTAGCTTGAAAGATGTGCGCCGCTTCGAGAGCAACAACCCATGCCTGACCATTTCATGCTTCAGCCTCGACGATGAAAATCGGAAGATTCACCCCCTCTCCCTCTCCACAGTCAAGTTTGATAACAACACGCCGACAAATAAGACCATCAACCTTCTCTTCTACAAAGACCATTGGATTTTCATTTCAAGCCTCGATCGCCTGCTGAACTCCGGGAATAAGGACCAGCGCCACTACTGCCCCAGGTGCTTGCATGGCTTCAAGAGTAAGGACAAGCGAGAGGACCACATGACTCACTGTGCGGCGTTCAAGCCCATGCGGGTATCGGTGCCAAAGCCCGACAAGGACGGGAAAGCCCCCACCCTGAGCTTCAAGGCCGAGCACAAGAAGACTCAGATCCCCATCGTAATTTACGCCGACAGCGAGGCCATCAACCACGAAATTCGTGAAGTGACCCCCAGCAAGAAGACCGTGCGCAGCTCCGAGCACCGTTGTGTGTCTATCCGAGCCCGCGTGGAGTCAAAAGTGTCCGGGTTCGACAGCTTCACGTTCCAGTGCACTGGCGACGATGCCGCCGACCAGTTTGTTCGGGAGTTGTACGAGCTCCGGCCAGAGCTGTCCAAACAGTTTACGAAGAACATCCCTATGAAGATGACCGCAAAGGACGAGAAAGCCCACGCCGAGGCCGACGTGTGCTGCGAGTGCAATAAGGCTATCATCCAAGCCATTTCCCGCCTGGAAGACATCGAGAACGTGAAGCTTTCGGTGATTCCGGACAACAGCGAGAAGTACAAGATGGTGAACTTCCGCGGCTATAGGTTCCTCGACAGCATCTCGTTCCTGAACTCGGGGCTGGGTACACTATCCAACAACCTGATTGGGGACGATCCGAAGAATGCACCGCGCTTTTACAAGGCCTTCAGCCAGAAAGGACTGAGTGAGGACGAGCTCATTCGTGTGACCCGCAAGGGCGTGTTTCCCTACAAGTGGTTCGACTCGGTGGCTAAGCTGGATCACACCGTGCTGCCGTCCCAAGAGGAGTTTTTTAACGACCTGTCAGGTGAGCAGTGCTCGGATGAAGAATACGCCCAAGCTAAGTGGGTGTGGGAGCGTTTCGGCTGCACAACTTTCTGCGACTATCACGACTTGTACTTGGAGGCCGACGTGCTGCTCTTGGCTGACGTGTTCGAGGCATTCCGCGACTTGTGCATGCACCAGTATGGGCTCGACCCGGCGCACTACATCACCCTTCCCGGTATGTGCATCGACGGTGCTGTTATCGAAGCCGCGAAGAAAAATATCAAGGTCGAGCTGATCCACACGGACCCCGACAAGTACACATTCTTCGAGCGTGGAATTCGTGGTGGTGTGTCTGTGGTTTCGCACCGATACGCGAAGGCTAACAACCCGAAAATTGAGGGCTATGATTCCAGAAAGCCAAATAGCAGCATAATGTACCTCGACGCCAACAACCTCTACGGCTGGGCCATGATGCAGTACCTCCCCTGCGGCGACTTCAAGTGGAGCAACATAACGCTGGAGCAGGTTCTAGAAGGACAATGGGACACCAACAAGGGCTGCTCGGTGGAGGTTGATATTGAATACCCGCAGGAGCTCCACGACAACCACAACGACCTTCCGCTTGCACCCGAGCGGGTTACACTAGGGCACGACGACGCGAGCGAGCACGCACAAAAGCTGACTGGGGACGCGTCCACTTCATGCGAGAAGCTCGCCGGTCACTTCCGCCCGCACCTGAATTACGTGTGCGACGCTCGCCTACTTCAGTACTATGTCAGCAAGGGTTTACGGGTCACCAAGTTGCACCGCGCCATGACGTACGCGCAAGCCCAAACGCTCAAGCCGTGGATCGAGAAAAACACCAGCCTGAGGGCGCAAGCGAAAAACGCCTTCGAGAAGGACTTTTTCAAACTCTGCAACAACAGTGTTTTCGGAAAAACCATGCAGAACGTCCGCGCCGAGACGTGCTACGAGTTCTTCACCAACGACGACAAGCTGAAAAAGCGTGTGGCCGACCCACGATTCGAGAGGTGCACCGTTATTGGCAACATAGCCGGGGTATCTCGGATCAAGGATGATGTGATGCTTAACAAGCCAATTTTTATGGGGGCCAGTATCCTGGACTTGTCTAAGCTGCTCATGTTCCGCTTTCACTACGACGTGATTCGTGAAAAATACGGTGATAAGGCCAAGCTCCTCTTCACCGACACCGACTCCCTGTGCTACCACATCGAAACCCCGGACGTGTACGCCGACATGGGTCAGATGGCGAGCCACTTCGACACCAGCGACTACCCCGAGGAGCACCCATTGTACTCAAAAGTTAACAAAAAGGTTGTTGGCAAGTTCAAGGATGAAACAAACAGCTTCCCAATCAAAGAGTTTGTTGGCCTCAAATCGAAGATGTACTGCTTCACGGTGGGGAACACAACCAAGCGCACGGCTAAGGGTATTAAGAAAGCGGTCGCCAAGCGCGAGCTCAAGCTCCAGCAGTACAAGGAGGCTCTCGGCGGCAAAGCGTGCACGGTGAAGCAAACTATGATCCAGTCGCGGAACCATCGGATATGCACGGTGTCCGCGACAAAGAACGCTTTGAGCGGGTACGACGACAAGAGGTACATCTGCGGCGACGGAGTGACCACACAGGCCCATGGTCACTACCTAAACCGAAGCGTCGGCGTTCATGGCGCGTAGGCGTGCTGCTCTTCGGGCTTGAGTGAGCTCTGCGGTCTTGAGTTGACCGAGACCATCCTTAGTCACGCCGGGCTTTGGAAGCACGCGGCGCCCCCGCTCATCTTTGATGAATTTTCGAAGGTATTCAGCACGTTTGCGATTTAACACTTTCCGAGCTTCAGCCAACTTTTCCATGAGCGCCGGAACGTTCAACTGCCCCACGGGCTTGTTGTGAGCGCCCAACAGTCCCGATATGTTGGTCACGCCAAGCAAAGAGTTGTCGATTTTAGCGTTGAATGGTCGAGGTCCAGCCCCCGAAATGAAGTCTTTAATTACGCTGAGGCGGACCAAATCCTCCCGCACACTCGCGTCGATGGCGTTTGATGCTTCAAGGCCGTGGCCATGATCCACTCGTCCCAACACCTCTTTTGTATAAAACTCGTCGAAGCGAAAGTCATTACCGTGCCGCAGACCAGCATCGAGCAACAAACGAACTAGCTCAATCAACCCGTTGGCACTTCTCGCGCGCCTCGCGCCGTCGGATACCCTAACTCGATTTCTAACGATCGCGGAGTCACGGCGGTGTCCAATATACACCATCGGGGCTAGGAGGGCAACGGTTGGGTTGGTTGTGACAAGATCACGGGCTGCTTGTGTGAGCATGTCAACCCGCACTTTGTACACGGTGACCCACAGCCATTCGGGCAGCCTGGCATTGACTGGATTTTTTAGGAGAAACCGAATTTGGGTTTCCGCGCCGGAGGCTAGCTCGTGAGACTCTCGTATTGCCCGGTTGGTTCTACGTGGCAGCGATCGTCGGCCAAGCGATAAATATTGATCGAAGCGTCGGTCCGCCATGCCGGGGTCCTCCGCGCGGTTGGCGAATTTGGCCTCCCACACGGTTCGCAAAGCATCTTGGGTGTCGGCATCTCCTTGGTCGTACTCCTCTGCGAATACCCGTATTGGGTCCTCGGCGGCCTCGATCCGTCCACGGATCCGCGCCAAACGGATATTATTTTGCGTGGCCTGCATTTAGGTTTAATGTACATAAAATGTCATGCCGGCATGACAAAACTAGTAGTTACATAAACATTGTAAAATCTTGCTCGAGCCGGTCACGCACCTTCACAGTGGTAGAAGCCACAGTAAACACATTAGAAGCTATTGTGACGCGTAGTGTAACTTTGACGTTCAGTATCTCATCCAACGAGCCGGTAGACAGACCAAATGCGGGAAACGATTCATGTACCAATAGGTCAGTGCCGGTCATGTCCCAACTTAGGGATGTGGTGCTTCGACCCCTGAGAAACATAAAGCCTGTCGATTTTCGACATGAAAATGTTAGTTTTACTTCAGTAATAAGGTCGGTGTGATTCTGGAGCGAGGCTGGAAAAATGAAATGCAAGGCCCTCGCCTGACCAACCGTCAGCATTTTTGAATTATTGTCCTCGCTGTATATGACTCTGAACGGAATCTCCTCTTCACTCATCTCGGCCGCTAGGATGCTGATTATATGGCCCGCTTGTGTTGATAACGTGTCAATTTGACTCAACAGGTCCTGTTTCTGGGCGTCCACGTACGATCTCGTGTCCGTTTCGGCGTCATCCACGTATTTCTTTGTGGCAGCATCGGTATCACTTGTCGGGGCGCCTACCCCTTGGATACGCGATCCACTGAAGTAAGCAAAGCTATATACAGTCAGATATGAGGAATAAATGTGCCGCCACGGCAAGGACACACTTCCTATATCGAGTTGGGAGGCGTTCGGAATGAGATTACTTCCTACGCTGACCGTAGTTGTGTTGCCACTGAAAGCGCTCGTCCAGTCTGGTAACCCTCTAATGCCACTCCATTCGCTCCACATCGCGTTCGCTTGGACGTAATCGCGCATGAATTGTAACGGTACTGCCTCATCGGCGTCGTACGGTGATTCAGAAACCCGCACCCGCTGGAAATAACCATTCACAAAACGTCGGTTCTCACGTCCAATGCTGTAAAGACCGTCCGGAATGATCGAGTCGCTCACAACTATGTCATAATTTGAAGGATTTTCCGGGTCAACATTGTTGTCATACGAAATTTTGTCGACCCACGCCGGTTTATCGCTTATCCCGCTCCATGACGATGCACCCTGCGCGTTTTCACTTACGTAGGACCGAAGGAATTCATATGTGATAGCCTCGTCGTCATAGTACGGATCGTTTTCCCCCAGGCGCACGCGCTGAAAGTAGCCAAATAAAAATCGTCTCAGGTTTTGACCCAAATTATACGTCGAGTCCGCCGACGGTGTCAAGGAGTCATGCAATATTATGTCAAAATTTGAGGGCTGCACGGGCTCCATATATTGGCCGATGTCGTCATATGAAAATTTGCCCAACCACGTTGGTACGGCTTCGTCAACGTACCCTTTCGTTGCAGCATCGTAGTAACCTACCGGTGGTGCGACGTTCGTGATGCGATTGTTGCCAGCGTCGATTCCCTTGTCGGCGAATATCTCCTCCACGTAAAAGCGCCGCCACCGGGCGTATGGGTCGCCAAGATCATACACGCCTTGTCCGTTCGGGATCAACATGCCACACCGAAATTTATTACCGCCGATAGTAACCGTGTCCGTTGTCCCCCCCAACGATATATAGTTCGTCCATGAGGGCCGATCCAGGTCCAGCCACGTCGCAGCCCCTTGCTTGTCTGTGAGGTCGTTGTACGAGCCGCTGAAAAAAGTGGGCTTGCCCGTGATGGTATTCCATGCGTGCGTGTGACTTATCGGGGCGAACCCAGTGTGTGTATGCGTAGTCAGGGCGTACTCACTGTGAGAGTGGTTGGTTGGGGCGAACCCAGTGTGCGTGTGACTTATAGGGGCGTACTCGTTATGCGAGTGGTTGGTCGGGGCGAACCCAGTGTGCGTATGCGTAGTCAAGGCGTACTCACTGTGCGAGTGGTTGGTCGGGGCGTAGTCATCGTGCGTGTGTGAAATAGGAGCGTAGGAGTCGTCGTGCGTGTGGTTGGTCGGGGCGAACCCAGTGTGCGTATGCGTAGTCAAGGCATAGTCATCGTGCGCGTGTTCAATAGGAGCGTAGGCGTCGTCGTGCGTGTGCGTAGTCAAGGCGTAGTCGTCGTGCGTGTGGTTGGTCGAGGCGTACTCGTTGTGTGTGTGTGTGACAGTGGCGTACTCCGCGTGTGTGTGTCCAGTCGAGGCGTACTCGTTGTGTGTATGATTTTCAAGAGCATAATCACTTCCAGCAGCCAGGAGTTGGACCTCAACAATTTCCTCGATGTCAGGCCGGTCTGTCAAGTCGTTGTACGATCCGCTGAAAAAAGTAGGCTTTCCCGTGACAATATCCCATGCGTGCGTGTGACTTATCTGGGCGTAGTCGTCGTGCGAGTGGTTGGTCGGGGCGAACCCAGTGTGTGTATGCGTAGTCAAGGCGTAGTCGTCGTGCGTATGCGTAGTCAAGGCGTACTCACTGTGCGAGTGCCCGGTAGTGGCGTAGTCGTCGTGCGTGTGTGCAATAGGGGCGTACTCGCTGTCATGCGAGTGGTTGGTCGGGGCGTAGTCGTCGTGCGTATGCGTAGTCAAGGCGTACTCACTGTGCGAGTGCCCGGTAGTGGCGTAGTCGTCGTGCGTGTGTGCAATAGGAGCGTAGGCGTCATCGTGCGCGTGTTCAACCGGGGCGTAGTCGTCGTGCGTGTGCCCGGTTGTGGCGTAGTCGTCGTGCGTGTGCCCGGTAGTGGCGTAGTCGTCGTGCGTGTGTGCGATAGGAGCGTAGGCGTCATCGTGTGCGTGTTCAACCGGGGCGTAGTCATCGTGCGTGTGTGTAACAGCGGCGTAGTCGTCGTGCGTGTGTGAAATAGGAGCGTAGGCGTCGTCGTGCGTGTGTGCAATAGGAGCGTAGTCGTCGTCGTGCGCGTGTTCAACAGCGGCGTAGTCGTCGTGCGTGTGTGAAATAGGAGCGTAGGCGTCGTCGTGCGCGTGTTCAACAGCGGCGTAGTCGTCGTGCGTGTGTGCAATAGGAGCGTAGTCGTCGTCGTGCGCGTGTTCAACAGCGGCATATTCGTCGTGCGCGTGTTCAACAGCGGCATATTCGTCGTGCGCGTGTTCAGCAAGGGCATATTCGTCGTGCGTGTGTGCAATAGGGGCGTAGTCGTCGTGCGTGTGTGCAATAGGGGCGTAGTCGTCGTGCGTGTGTTCCGCAAGGGCATAGTCTTCGTGCGTGTGTGAAATAGGAGCGTAGGCGTCGTCGTGCGCGTGTGCAATAGGGGCGTAGTCGTCGTGCGTATGCGTAGTCAAGGCGTACTCACTGTGCGTGTGTCCGGTAGTGGCGTAGTCGTCGTGCGTGTGTGCAACAGCGGCGTAGTCGTCGTGCGTGTGTGCAATAGGGGCGTAGGCGTCGTCGTGCGTGTGTGCAACAGCGGCGTAGTCGTCGTGCGTGTGTGCAATAGGGGCGTAGGCGTCGTCGTGCGTGTGTGCAACAGCGGCGTAGTCGTCGTGCGTGTGATTTTCCGTAGCATAATCACCTCCTTCTAGCAGTGCTCTCCTTGGCGTGCTGGAGGCGTCTAGCCCGTACAAGTCCTGAAAATAGGCTTTGCTAAATGGCCTCGTTGTTGAGCCAAAATCCACTTGTGTATCAGCCTGCGGCAAGATGTGGTTGGACACGTTTTGGTCCCCGTCGAGCAGCGCCCGGCGAGAGTATCCTTCCGCGTTTTGGCCGAATAGATTCTTGCCGTATATGTCGTGGAAGTGCCCGGTTTGCCACGGCTTTGTATACGTCCCAATAGTGTCCCCACCGATGTCCGTGTCATTCGGCACGAGATTGGCGTACACCGTGATGTCATCGGTATCAGAGCGTGAGGACTTGAGCATGTTGGCATTGATGCTGTCGTTCACGGTGATGTCGGTGGTGTAGATTGTCCACCACGGGTACTCCAGCGCCCCGAAATCGCGTTTGTTGTGGTCGGTGCCGATCAACCCGGTTCCCTCGACCTTCAGGTGCTGCACGAGATTCGATCCGGCGCCTATTTCCTCCCTTAAGCTCCCCAGTATGTTACTCAAGCTCGCGCCATCCAGTTTAACGTCTTCGGCGTGCACATTTTTCCATTGGTGCGAATCGCTCCCGAGCGAGTGAATCGGCGTGAATCAGCGCGTCGTCGTGCGTGTGCCCAACAGCGGCATAGTCGTCGTGCGTGTGTGCAACAGCGGCGTAGTCGTCGTGCGTGTGTTCAACCGGGGCGTAATCGTCGTCGTGCGAATGATTTTCCGTCGCGTAATCACCTCCTTCCAACAATGCCCTACGTGGCGTGCTGGAGGCGTCTAGCCCGTACAAGTCCTGAAAATAGGCTTTGCTAAATGGCCTCGTTGTTGAGCCGAAATCCACTTGTGTATCAGCCTCTGGGGTAATGGTGGAGCTAACGTTTTGGTCCCCGTCGAGAAGTGCCCGGCGAGAGTATCCTTCCGCGTTTTGCCCGAATAGGTTCTTGGCATATACGTTGTGAAAGTGCCCGGTTTGCCACGGCTTTGTATACGTCCCAATAGTGTCCCCACCGATGTCCGTGTCATTCGGCACGAGATTGGCGTACACCGTGATGTCATCGGTATCAGAGCGTGAGGACTTGAGCATGTTGGCATTTATGCTGTCATTCACTATGATGTCGGTGGTGTATATTGTCCACCACGGATAGTTCAGCGCTCCGAAGTCTTTTTTGTTGTGGTCGGTGCCGATCAGCCCGTCTCCCTCGATTTTCAGGTGCTGCACGAGATTCGATCCGGCTTCTATATCGCTCCTCAATTCACCTAGTGTATTGCTCAAGCTCGCGCCATCCAGTTTAACGTCCTCAGCGAATACAGTCTTCCACTCGTGGGTTTCGCTGCCGAGTGAATGAATCGCCCCGACCAACGCCGCCGTCGTCGGCAAAAGCGAGGCGCCCACGGTGATGTCGGTGTCAAACCCGATAGCGGTGATGTTGTCGGTGCGGATGTTCGACGCGCTAAACTCGTCGGCAAATCCAGTCACCGTGTCAGTGAGCGCCGTCAAGTCCGTGTCCTGCCGGTCATTTTCCGTCTCCTCCAGTGTCACCCGGGCCGCTAGCTCGCGGTACAGGGATTCTATTTGGGATAGGTCGACCTCCACTGCCCGGCGCCCGTTCAGCTGCAGCGGCGCCGATATTTGCCGAGACTGGTTCATCTTTGTTAATCTTAGCAAAAGCTATTTTTAAAGTCGCCGTGAAACGCCCGCCGTTGAGCTCGAGCGTCCGCCCATCGTCGTCGCTTAGCCGGATGCTCACATAGCTTAGATAGCGGTTGGCCACGTCCACGAACGCGTCGGAGCGGTAGTGATCAATGCCATTGTACTGTGCCGAGCTGGGGATCTTTGCTAGGATGTCACCCACACGCCTTGTCCGGGGGTCACGGTTTTGTGTTAGCAGGTTGCTATGCACAAACACCGAGCTGGTGCGCGTCAAGTCAACGATACGACTAGTGGTGAGCAGCAACTCTCCGTCGACGATTTGGGCGTAGTCACCGACTGATAAGCCTAGTAGCCGAGTGCACGTGGTGCCTTCCCCGATCACAACATGATGATCCGCGAATTCCGTTGCAAGTAACGTCAGCCTATTTGTGTTCTCGTCGTAACTAGCCACGTACTCATCGAGTCGTCCATCGTTTAGGAATGCGACGATATCGTCGATCGAACGGTTGCCGTGGGGAAGCTTTATGGTGACCGGCTCTCCCGGAAGTTCACCACCGTCGTCGTATTTAAAAACCAGCGTGTCGTTGCCTTCAAATATACTGTAGTACGTATGAGGCAACCACGCGTTCAGCAGCCGAACCTGCATGGTGAAACCCTGGGGGACGGTCAAGGGATCTAGTAGGGAGAAAACGTATGTACCGTCATCGAGCTTCGCGTCAGCATACGCCGTGTCCAAGTACAGTTGCTGGAGCATATTATCATACAATATCGTAATAAAATTGCTGGGGCTGGATTGTTGGTTTCTCGGTCCGTGACCGGCGCTTTTCAGCCTTTGCCGTCCTGGCGCGCAAAAGAGCTGCCTTCATCTTCTCGCTTGCAACTCGTTTATTTTTGGGCTTCGGGTCAAGGGTGGTTGGTTCTTTTTCGCCGGCCGAAATCTCTCCACTATCCACATCGCTCCCCCCAGTATCGCCAAGTACCTCAGGAACGGTGTCTTGTTCACCGTCTCCGTCACTGCCGTCGCCGCGTTCGAGATCGCTCCGTCCCATGCCATTTCTTTTCTAAACTAGACAATAGAAAATAAATAGAAAGATGGCGTCTACTTCGTCTACTTCTTCTCTACTCGAGACCATCGGATCGGAGGTGGTTCACGGGGAAGCGGTTTCCTCCATTTCTGCGAGTAAGTCCACCCAGACAGATCCCCATTTGCTTGCTCGGAGCTCAAACTACGGGACGGCGGCGTGGTGGAAGGAAAACTTCGGCGGGTTCGGCTTCACCGACGAACAATTCCAAGTACTCGAGGCGGTAACCTGGGGGGTGGCTCCAAAAGAAATAAGAAAGTATTATAGAAAGAAGAACTTGAGACAATGCGATTCAACATCACACAACGGTCGGAATTTAAAGTGAAACCCCCGACTTTCTTGTGTGACAAGAAAATCCACGAACAAATCGTTTCGCCGCTGCCCGACCTAGCGTTTTTCATGGCGATTATCGGCTCGGCTGGCTCGGGGAAGACGTCGATGCTCATCAACCTCCTCTCGAGCAAGCAAGCGTACCGCAAGGCCTTTCATCACGTGCACGTTGTCATGCCGTCTCACTCCGTGGCGAGTTTGAAGCGGAATATCTTTAAAAATCACAACACGATGCACGACGACCTAGATTGGGCGACCCTCGACGCAATTCGGGAGGCAGTCAAGCTGGCGGCGGAAAAAGAGAAAAATAGTCTTATAATTCTAGACGACGTGACCGCTTCCTTGAAAGATAATGAGATCCAGCACATTCTTCGCCAGCTGATATTCAATCGCCGCCATTACCGGCTGTCCATCATCATCCTTGTTCAGTCTTACAACTCGATGCCGCTTGGCATACGAAAAACGCTCAGCCATTTCCTCATGTACAAGCCCAGGAACAAGAAGGAAACTACAGCGATATTCGAGGAGCTGATCACGCTTCCGCGGGATGAAGCGGACGAGGTCATGAGGTTTGTCTTCGACAGGCCCTATGCCTTCATGTTTGCAGACACGGGGACGGGGGAGCTGTACAAGAATTTCGATCGTATAGGTATACATGACAGCAATGCCGCGGCGGAAGACCAAGATTACTCGGGAAAAGAAGACGAAGAAACCGGCACGCACACGAGCGGCCGCTAAAAAACCGAAACCCCGTGCTTTTCGTAACCAAAACGTGCGGGTGAACGTGGTGCAAACATTATCAACTGGTGAATCCGCGCCGGGCAATAAGCCCGAGCCCTTTACGCGTGGATGGACAATGGGGATCAACCCCCCGGCACCGACGATTTTACAGCAGCCCGCGGCGAGCTCAATCATGCGACCGCATGATCACTTCAAACACGCCGCGTCACCCATCGCCCAAACCGAGAGGCAGATGCCCCAGGCCGTGCCTGTGCCGGAAAAACCAATGATGGAAGCGGCGAACCCGAGGAGTTCCGCGCCATCATCATCGGGTGTCAAACAGCTTGTTCGATCTTTCGAAGACCGGGAACAAACAGGACTTGATGATTCTTATATAATCAATAATCCTCAAATGTTTGAACCACGAGTAATTGACGAGCTTGCGGAGCGTTTTGGAATAGAGTTCCCGGCAGGAAAAAAGAGGAGGGGTAAGGAGGAAAAGGCGGCATATATTAAAAAACAGCTAGCCGAGAGGAAGGGCAAAGCACGCATGTGAAGAAAAATGTAGGCTTATAGCAAACACGCACAACCATGGGACTCGGGCGCTACATCGGTCAAAAGCTCCACAGCCTTCGAAACATCGGTCAAAAGGTCGCCCACGGGGTTCGGGTGGCTGGAAACAAGCTCGGCGGATGGATGCTCTCCGCAGCTGCGCCGGTCGCCGCCTTCAACCCCGTGCTCGGTGCTGGCATCGCGTCTGCCGGCGCCATTGCCCGCGGGATCGGTGGGATTGCTGGCGGCGTGGAGGGTGCTCTTGATGGAAACGGGGCAGATATTGGCAGCATGAAGGGTCACGCTGCGGCTGTCCGATCCGCGTACGGCCGGATGAGAGGCCCGGGCTCTTTGCTTGAGAGAGGAGGAGGCTAACGAAACTTTTTTTCTGTGACGTTACTATAAAGAACCATGGGCGAAGTGCGAAGCTCACTCTCCGACGCGTTCGTGTACGGGCACCGGCCCGTTTCGGCGCCGGCGACAAAAAGCCGTGTGCATGTCTTTCCCGAGAACGGATCCAGCGGCTTCCTACCGGGGAACACGATCCGTTTTGTACTTCCCACAGGGAACCGCGGGGAGTACTTGAATTCAAGGCAGAGCTATTTGAAATTCACGCTACAAAATTTGGATGCAGCAAGCGAAATGGCATCATTTAAGTTCGATTACTCCGCGCACGCAATCATCCGCTCGCTCAAGGTCTCTGCATCCGGTGGGGCCGGCGGCGGTGTGCTAGAGAATATTGAAGAGTATAACGCCCTTGTCCACGCACTATTCGACGTCACCGGGGACAAAATCCAGATGGAGACTACCGGAACGATCTCGGAGGGTTTTAGTAGGGAAGTAGATGCTACAGACAGCAGGATCTTCTGCATCCCCCTGATGAGTGCTATCATAGGCACAAACCAACAGAAGTACCTTCCGGTTGGGGCAATGGCCCGCACGCATTTGACACTCGAGCTCACCTTGGGGGATTTGGAGAAGGTGCAAGAGGGGAATAGGCCATGGGTGCTCAAAGACGTGGAGTATGTCGCCGAGATGATCCACCTGGATCCCACCGTCGATCGTGCCTTGGTTGAGGCCAATAGCGGTGGGATCGTCATTCCGTATTCCACTTTCTCTCAGCACCGGTGGATCGCCCCAAATGGAAGTAGCTCCATGTCGATGGCCTTTTCATCCCCTTACGAGTCGTTGAAAACGCTCGTAGCACTGTTCAGGAAGGATGCAACAGACTATAGCAGCATTAAATACGTCTCCGAGCGCAAGAATGTTGTTGGAAACACGGGGCGTTATCAGTACACCATCAACGGAGTATTGACCCCATCTAAGCCCGTCGATTCCGACGCTGAGGCTTGGGCTGAAACACAGAAGGCGTTCCATGCCTACGGATCACTCGAGCATATGGGAATTGTGACGGATGGAACCTGGAGCCTCGACGAGGGGAAATATCTTATCGCCACCGATTTGGAATCGCAGTCGCACAAGAGCATGTTCTCGCAGAACGGTGTCGATGTTTCAACGTCGGTGTCGCATCTCACAGTGAATTTCGATACCTCACTGGACGCAAGCGTAACGGTAGACGTCTTTTCCCACTACGATGGCTTTATCGTGGTCGGAGCGGATGGGCTTGTAAATGTTTTCTACTGATTACACCAAATGGTCGCGCGCAGAATCGTAGTTAGCACCCAAGAGCGCGTGAGCGGCGAGAAACACGCCTTCACCGTGCGCACGCCCGCCTTTCAGAACAGCAGCGGGTTAGGTAAACCCCATGTTCGCTTCGCGCTGGAGTGGTGTACACCGATCACCGGCTTCACAGGTGTGGAGCCCGACCCCCTTTCGATCATGTTGTGCTCTCCGTCGATCCGACAATCAAATTCCTACAAGAGCTGGGATCCCGCAAACAACGACTCCATCCTAGCTCTTTTGCAGTCTTGGCGCGGTGGCAACGTATTTGGCGAAATGGCGGATTCGTCGTACGTCCAAAGCAACACGTGCGCTGGGATATGTGACGGCTCGCGGCTAGTACGCGGTGACATGTCTTTCTACCTCCTTCAGGGCCCGACGAAGCTTAGAACCAGTGTGCTCCCGTGGACGCCTACGTTCGTAAACGATTTCACCTTCAGCCTCGTTTTCTGGGTGGAAGAGCCCGAGCGTAGCATTTATCCGCCCTTCTTTCACGTGTGGATGAATGTCCGCGGACCAAACGAAAGGGTCCCCGTCGACTTCCGCACGTTTAGGACTGATCGGAACGACGGCACAAGGTGGCAGGTCGCGGTCTCGCATTGCTCGTTGATCCATCTCTACGGCGCGCAGGCGTACGGGCTCGCAATCACTAGCAGGACCTTTGTCGACGACCCGTATCAAGGGCTGAGTGTCCTCGGATTTCTCCCGGGATCACGCGCGCAAGACGCGTTGAGCTACGTGGGCCAGAAGCTCACTCTGAAAGGTGTTAACGAGGACACTGTGGGGATTCCGATCCGGCGGCCGCTAGATAACGTGGGCGAGATCGACCTTCAGCTGCAGACTGCGACGCAATTTACTGAGCTTGGCAATGGCGAGTCTACGGCTTATGTAATTTCTCTAACCTTTTATCAAATACCTGACGAAGAAGCATGACATTCCGGCATACGCTAGGAACGGCGAAGTTCCCTGGAAGTGTTTTGCGCCCGGGGCTGCACGAGGGCTTTGTGGAAATCTTCGAGCCACAATCTGAAACCGGCGGCATCCTCGACGTTGATGAGCACGATTCAGCCCCGGAAATGGTGGAGAGCTCTATAGAGGTCAACACCGCCGACGCCTTCAGTGTCACCATCACGCTTTCTTTCTATGACAATTAGTAAAACAATCATGTCACTCATCCAAACAAACCTGCGGTTGTCGGACACCAATAGGCCTGACGTAACCACCTACCTCCCGCCGTGGAATTATCTACTTGGCTTCACCACGAGCATCCGGCAAAATAGCATCGGGAACACTGTGGAGGAACCCCGGATGCTTACAATGATTGACGTTAGCGGACTTGACATCAGACCCGGCACCATTTTTCTTCGCTGATTACAAACATGAGCGAAAGCGACACCGCCGTTCGCATCGACAACCCTCTGCTCGAGAAGTGGCGTACGCATGCGAAAAAGCTCAAGCGCTTGCATGAGGATTCCTATTCTTTCTTCAAGGGACGTGCGGACATGGCGTTGTTCACCACGGTCGCACTGAGTCTCGGTGTGGGGTGTCTTAATCTCACGTACGGGATCGGGCAGCCTTCGGCTAGCACCGGGGTACCCGCCATCGTTAGCGGATGTCTTTCACTTCTCAGCGGGTCCGTGGCGGCGGTGAATCGGGGGCTCGAATGGCCGAACAAGGCTGAGCGCCACAATGATTATTCGTCACGGTTCGGGGAAGTGGTCCGGGATATCAACACGGAATGCACTCTCCGCCTGCTGAATGATTCGGAATACATGTCGGAAGGCGACTTTATAAGGCACACGAGCAATGTGATGAGCCGGCTAGAAGAGAACGCTCCGAATATCCCGGGGTGCATCGAAAAATCTTACTCTACCTCAAAATGAGTGGTGTCACCGAGGTACGGCTTTACCGAAACACCGTCGACGAAGTTCCGGCGGAGTACACCAACGTCACCGCGGCGGTGCTCAACTCGTCGACGAAAAACCACGCCACCGGCGTCAAACGGTACTTGGATGGCGTCGCGACGGTGAGCGGGCTGGTTGGCGGGACCCACTACTTTTGGGTGGAGCTCATTGATGCCCGCGGCAACACGGCGGGGCCGCAGCCGGTCGGAGACGTGCATTTCCGCCATTACCTCGACACGAAATTGGTGGAGCACGGAAACGACATAGTCGCCGAGGGCGATACGATCAAATTCAACGGGTCAAGTTCCTACGCGAGATTCGCCGATATCGGTGAAGAGGGGGTAGACTACGGCGAGTTCGTCCGGTTGGGAACATGGTCGATGACGTTTTGGATCAAGCCGCTAGTCGACAGCTCCGATGAAAGACGATTTCTAGTGCTAAGGAAAGAGAATTTGGGGATATTGTACCTTTCAAACAACCGGCTATATAGCTGGGTCTTAAACGAACCAGAAACAAACCTCGCTAAAAACACGTGGCATTTCTTCGCCATATCGGTGGACGATCACCACTGGACGATGCACGCAAGTACAAACGGGTCGGCTCTTGTAACCAGATCTTTGGGTGTGTGGAACATCTCGTCAATGGAGTCCAATAGGATGTTCATAGGTGTGAACAACGGATGGGGAACAGAGCCACATAGCAGTCCTTTCTGGTGGAACGGATATGCGACAAAAGTAACAATCGACGACCGCCCGCTGACCGGGGAAGAGGTAACGACGATTTATAACGCGACAAACCCTGCCGACTAGCCATGCTAAAAAATGTGACCATAACGGCCGGCCCTACCCATATCGAGCAAAAATGTGACCATAACGGCTGGCCCTACGGGTACCCTTATCGATAAAAAATGGGGTCTATTTTCTCTTTGACCAGGAAATCGGGGATGGGTACGTCGAAAAGCATATGGGAATAATAAAGTGAGCATTTATCGGTCTTTTACCGGAAAATGTGACCATAAATGTAGGATTTGCTTCGTCGTGAAAATGGGGAATGGGGGCAGTGGAAACCGGCTGGGGCGAAAAATGTGACCATACCGCCCTTTTATCCAACTCTCTAACTATTATGAGATTCTTTTCTCTCTCCTCTGCTATCGTCGAGGTTTGCGCTGCGTCGAGAGAATACAAAACTCAAGGGGTGGTCTTTGTTTGGTGTGCTGTGACTATTCCGTGTTATTGGTCCATATCCACGGCGCTTTGGCCGGTTATATGGGCGAACAGTCGAGTGGGAGCGGGTTAGTCGATAGAAGGCGCGCCACGGCGGGACAGGGCCGTGGTAGCTGCGCCGAACATGCCGCCTGCCGAGTTTCCGCCCAGCACCACGCGCCAATAAATGCTCGTTATTATTAGGGTATCGCCGATAGGCAGTAGTGTACAGGTACAGGTACCTGGTAGTTTCCATCATGTTTTATTATTGTCGAAATTTCATCCTTACATTGAAATAGTTCGGTACGGATACGGTAACAGTGGCTTTACTAAAAATACGTAGCGCCTGATATCGCCCCACTACCCATACCCGTACACGCTGCCGCCCCACCCAATGAGGTATAAATCAGGCAGCAGATAGACAGCGGCAGTACCCCTGCCGTGTGACGTGCTTCGCATGCTTTGGAGGAAATTGTACCCAACCCTCCACAGTATGCGAAGCTATGCCCTGGCTTCATCACTGATGCCAATACAGGAAGCCGGACTCCAAAACAGGAAATGAGACAGTTTTCGTCTCTGTAGCCGCATGTCGTTTCTCCGACATACACCAGCAGGAACTATGTGGCTGTTTGTACACTCCTCCACAAAAGTCCGGATAAGATTTCGTACCTTCGCAAGTAAAAATGTAATCATGCGTCGATTTTATTGACAAATCACCTGAAATCCCGGGCAATGCTTTTGCGCCCAAAATGGAATGCGCCGACAACTACGAGGGGCGAATTCGAGCACTGCCGGGCTTGTGTACTTGGGGTTATCGCGCCCGCACCCGTGCGGCGCGCTCTTTCAAGCAATCGCCGTGTTGGTTAGACGAAAAGAGTAACGGGCGCACAACGCGACGATATGAATGCCGATGCAACGGTCGCGCAAATATAAGGCATAGGCAACGGAGGGAGGAGGTGTTGGGCAGGCCGCTGTGGGGGAATCGCATGAAATCACGTATGTAGACTTACCACCGATATGCGCACAACCCAAAGGCAAGCCGCTTTCGGCGACAACGTTCAAGCGATCATGACTTACTCATATATGGTCAAACCGTTTTGTAACATGCATCGTTGGACGCGTCTTTTCAATGCGCGTCGAACACACCAACTCCGGAGCTCAAACATCTATAAATGGATTCCATAACAAGTTAAGAATTATTCCGGCAAAGCTGAGCCGCAGTGCCACGCAACACCCATCGAATTCAGCTCACCTCATGAGGCGATTTTTGCGGGGTTTGTCGATATATGTTTACCAATTCTTCATTCCTATTGACTTCCGAGCCTAACTCCCGACGCGTCTCATGCGTGGGGCGGGTCTGGTTGGCACAAGCACATACCCCAGCATTCTAAACACCACCGTCAACGTGATGCGTCCCTAACGGCGGAGCTCGACCTCGCCCCTCCCCTAAGCCAATCGCCCTCGCACGTTTACATCGTGCAGTGTTTATACAAATCTGCGTCATGTGCGTTTCTGCTCGCTTGCTTTCCAAAAAATCACCCGTGCCAGCGGCGTGAACTTCCGTGCTCTATTTACACACCCGCATAAGGGTCCGAATCGAAATTAGCTTATATAAGCTCGAGAGCCCTTATGTCTTGAGCCTTATGTCTCGAGCCCTTATCCGAATCGAAATCATATTAACTACTCTTATCGAGCGGCTCTTACCAAAGTACGGGAGTGTTGCCACGAGTCAACGAGGACGCACTCAGCCATCCTTTTGACTTGGATTTCTCAGCTTCTCACCGCCGACCGCCGTTGGCCCTCGGGAGATTCTCCCAAAAGGTCGCGCAAGAAAGCGATAGGTGGATCATCCATCGCCCATTACTTTGACTTGGATTTTTCAGCTTCTCACCGGCGGCCGCCGCTGGCCCTGGCGAGATTCTCCCAAAAGGTCGCGCAAGAAAGCGATAGGTGGATCATCCACGTGTCGTGCTACTCTTATCGAGCGACTCTTACCAAAGTACGGGAGTGCTGCCACGAGTCAACAAGGACGCTATCTCACGAGTACTCTTGTACCTAAAAGATTAGATAGAGTGCCTCCAACTTCCATACTATGACAACGTGACAAGTAAGGCTAGGGATCAAGTGAATTTTGTCGATGTCGATGGTAATGATATTTTGCAACGTCGATGTTGATGGTATTGATATCTTGGATTGTCGATGTTGATGGCGTTGATAGTTTGAGATGCTGACATCGATGGCAGTTTAAGCCGATATTATCGCAAATGTATCGATATTTGGGACGATATATCGATACATCGGGCTTAAATAATCAATATTTTACATTTTTTTGATAATTGATGGCATTGATGCGAGCACTATTGCCATCGTGTCGATGTCGATGTCGCAACCTATCACATCGATGGCACTATCACCAGGTGATGATGATACTATCGACGATGCATCGATGGCTGATCCCTAGCCTTAGTGACAAGCCTTAACATTGAATGTATATGGCATAGTGCCGTATTACTCTACGTTGTTTCTCATGTGAATCGATACTAACGTCAATTTTGTGAATCGACCTATACGTGGCGCTGTCTACACCGACGGTAATATGGTGGAACATAAAAATCATGTTTCATGAGCTGTCACGCTGGCAACGTTGTCGCACACTGGCAAGACTGTCACATGCATTTGCCACGTGTACAACATCAAGAGGGTTGCTCATGAGCAACCCAAAGGACGCTCTACCTAGACTAAGTACCCCACCCACAACTTTAATGAATCCCGTGTTGTGAAAAAGGCAAGGGGCGAATTCAACAATGTAACAATAAAAATGCATACATCTAATAATTGTCTAACGTTGGCGGCGCTTGCTAGATGCTACACGAAATGCCCCAAAAATGATGTGATCCATGCGTCATATTGAAAAACGTTTTTTTGGCGCTAGCACATCGGACATACATATGGCATGCTTTACGCCTGCTGCCTTGCCTTGACCGTTGAACCCGGGGTCCCGGTTGGGCAAGTATGACATATTCTGCAGAAGGCGCTCCCGCCCCTCAGGCACGATCAGCACCCGAAGCTGCTTGTTTGTTTTCTCGAGGTACTCTAGTTCTTGCTTCAGTTTCACCTTCCGTGCCGCGCGACAGGTGTCCGCATAATTTCCGGTCAGCTAGCTGGTGGTGAGCATAGGTTATGCTTGCTTTTCGTTAACCGAGGGTATTGATAGGGCTTAGATGTCATTGGGATGTGTGTTGAACGCTTTATCTTCGCCTACCCTGCCCGCAAGGTGGGCTCATGAAAGCTCTAAGTGGTTGCTCGTTTAATGTTGGTGTTGGAAATTGGCTAGTTGCAACATGTTGTTGTAAATCTCCGGCTCGTCCTGAACGGGTTGCATGAACTTGATTTGCGCACACTCGCGCTAGTTCCAGACCCAAGGGGGGAGGTGGGGGTACCTTGATAAATCGGCGCCCTCGGCCCCCGTCAAGAGGGGATGAGAAGCTTAACCGTGGGTCTGCATGTGTTGAGAGGGACCATAGTGACTACTACCCTGGCAATGCTAAATTTGAAAATAAGTTGCGACGTAACGACACCGTTTGGTTGTTGTCTCGTCGTCTCAATCACCGTGGCTGGCGGCACGATAATTTCCAGCGCGTTGTTCTTCCTCCGTATGTTACCGTACGCCGCGCCCTCGCATGATTGTCGCGTGAGGTGCATCCCAGCCAATAACCCCATCGCTTGCCAAGAACTAAAAACCCATCAGCATACTCTGCGGCCGACGCCCGGCTTCTTACACCTCCCACGATCGCGAAACTGCACGGAGCGATACACGCGGTCCCAAAAACTGCATGCTGACTTTGCCACCCTTGTTTGCATGGCTATGTCCTTCATCCAACTACTCAACAAGGCAGGAGAGAATCCGACCACCTTCACAGACTAATAAGCGTTTGATATTTTGAAGTCCCGGTCGAGCTCGTCGAAGATGCCTGCATGAAAATAAGTCTCTCGCGTCTCGCGCTCCACGACTACCACGGGGATCAACTGCATTGGGCTAATTCTGCGCATGCGCTTTCTCTTTATCGGGCTAGTTCGGAATGTTATCTTTCTTCAAAATTTTCGTCTGCGAGGTACTCCAAGCATACGCCGTCCATGGTGCAATTCCGGCGATTTTTTACCGCCATGGCACTCTGTCGCAAAATAAGCACTAGAGGAGAACTCAGAAACGACCTTCTTACTTCGTGGATAAGCCAAAAGTCAGAAAACCCCACAATGTCGCATGCGTATGATCCTAAGAAAAATATTTTGCAAAAAACAGTCACGGCATCGCGGATGTTGTTGTCGGCGGTAGGTTTGCGGCGGGGGCAAGTGAGCGAGTTAGTGGGGAGCCACATGTACCGACATCACTTACATGCACTGTCGCACTAGCCACGCGTGTAGAATGCACACCGCCAAATCACTTATTTAGCAAGGTTTGGGTATTGGTAGCACTTGCTAGGAAAAAACGTGCGTGAATTGCAACGAGGGGGGGGGGTACGTGTGCGTGGGCGGCGCGTTTGCACGTGGAATTTATACGGTTGTCAAGTGCATGTGCGATATTCAATTGTTTGGTGTTTAGTACCGGCAAATATGTTTTGGGGGCTAAGTAAGGTACCGGCGGCTAAGATCCTCGCGAACAATAGGGATCGTGCGCCGCCGGACAAACTATGTACGGAGGGTTTCGGTTGAAAATCACCGTACCCAACACTTTTGAGGTCCGCAACCGTATCCGACATTTTCCCCAACCCAATCCCTCTTCGGTATCCGCCATCGATATGAGATGAGTGCCTTATGCGTTATGCGACCATTGAATATCGCGACAACACAAACGCTCGTAAAGACAGGCGGCCCATGGCACCATAAACTGCAAGGGAGGTAAGGGCGGCATTTTGCGGATAAGACGGTGTTGTAAACAATTGGCAGTCGACCGGAAGTAGGACACACGCGACGGGGGGTAACGGACGGCAACTATCTTCGGATGTGATTTTCCTCCCCCTTCTCCGAAGGGAAATGTAAGAATGTGCCAAGAGGACAAGCGGGAGGAGCGGCTAAGTATATCACGGATGAAGGTGTGCGTGGATCGAGTAGGGGCCTTAGACTACATGTGCGAGGGTTTTTTTGCACAGCCCCCCCCCCCCCCCCCCCCCCCCCCCCCCCCCCCCCCCCCCCCCCAAAGTTTCGGCACGACCGGAGCCGCACAGTAGTCTAGGCCATGCATGCCTGACTCGACTAGCACATGCTCACTAGCTTGACTCACCAGCGCCTTCGAGCGGCGGGAGCGGGCCGCGCGTCGTGGAGAGATAGCGACATAATAATTTATCATTCGCGCGGTTGTAGCATGCATGTCCGAGATGCTTATTGCATGTTTGATTGATATAATGATGTAACCGCTAACGGGGAGGTATGAATAAGGAGACCCTTGGCGTAAAGCCTTATTCTTAAAACTTAAAAGGTGGGATTGGGAAGGCCCCGAGACAGCAGCCGATTTATCGGTTCTTATTGTCAAAATTATAATAACAATTCCATGTTTTAGTACGGGGAGCAATAATAAGGCATGCCAAAACATCAATACTTTCCTCATGCGAGCATCTCTGAGAGAGGAAGCCAAGGTGCCGCAAGCACACTCGCTCCTTTCCATTGATGTCGGTGTGACGGAATCCTTCCGGCTGCGTCAAGTAGATTTCCTCCTCGATATTGGCGTCCAAGAATGCCGTCACCACATCAAGCTGGTCCACCTCCCAATCATAATTAGCAAGCGCGAGCAACGTTCGAATAGAAATCACCCTCACTGTGCGAGCGAGGATTTCGTGGTAGTCCACACACTTCTCATGAGTAAACTCGCGAGCCCCAAGTCTTGATTTGTACCTGTCGGGATCGGGAACGGATAGTTACACGTAGGGACTAGATCCGCCATTTTTTGGTTGGGTTCGGATCCATGAGTACTTGATTTTTTAGGATCCGGAACTAGTGAGTACCTCTAAAAAGGGATCCGGATCCCGCGATTACCTGTGATTCTAGGGTTCGGACCCCGCGATTACATGTGATTCTAGGGTCCGGATCCCGCGATTACCTGGGATTCTAGGGTCCGGATCCCGCGATTACCTGTGATTCTAGAGTCCGGATCCCGCGATTACCTGTGATTCTAGGGTCCGGATCCAGCGATTACCTGTGATTCTAGGGTTCGGATCCAGCGAGTACCTGTGTTTTGGGTTCCGGAACCGAGTACATGAGTACTTCTAAATTTTTGGTTCCGTTGGATTCGTTGGGTTCGCGATTCCAACAAGTACTCGAAGTACTCATGCAAATTGATACAAACTGCGCATTTTGGGGGAAATTTGTACTGCAAATTAAAATTTTACATCTCTACTAGTTCTTTGCGCCTGCTCATGCTTGGATCCCATACAGTAGATACGTACAATTCACTTCCCATACTTTCTGCCCGCTGCACACATATTTAGTACTTTACAGTCTATCCCATACAATTTAGCAAAGCTTTTGGTCCCTCCGGCAAGTGCCACAAGCAACGTATGCGAGTTTATAGCCCTCCGGCTCAAAAAAGACACTTGCCATCACAGGGAAACAAATTCCGATGCAGTACCATTTTTCACATATGATGTGACAAGTAATGCCAAATGGTTTATCGCATGGCCAGTGCGAGTCCACCAAATGAACATTAAATGCACAAAATATGGATGAAAATTGGTTTAAGACAACCATTTCTTACAGTTTATATAGACTTGTGACAACCATATTCCTCGCGCATACATAATTCAACAATTACATGAGACTAACAAGGCATCCTCTAGGCTATCTTCCTTGGTGTTCTTCTTGAACGCGTCATGCATTCGCCCCGCTTTGTTGAACAAACGCTCGCATGCAGCAGAGGTAGCATGCATAGATAAGTACTGCCGCGCCATTAAAGCCAAGTCGGGGTACAGAGCTGCATGTGTTTTCCACCATGTCAACACACAAATGTCTTTGTCCGTTTCTTGGGGCAGCTCAAGGTAACGCTCTAAGTCATCCTTTTCCACGTGCTTGGCTATAGAGGGCGTCATACGCCCAGTCAAATCCCCGGAAAGGAATGCAGTGAAAGACTCACTCTTCGACGACATCAATTGCTTGCCAAGCTCTGTAGCTTGCTTGCTTGGATAAGCACCGCCTTCTGCCTCGCCCTCTTCCGGCTCTGTGCGCCACTGCTCTCCAAATTCTCTTCTTGTAGCCGCCAAAATTGTAGGCGCAAAGTCGGGACGAATGCCATTGAAGTCCAGATTCTTAAACCCGCACAATTCACATTTTTTATTTACATAGAAAATGCACAGGTAAATTTGCATACACACACACACACAGGAACACGTAGAGAGCATACAAAATAGGTACACAAACGAACACCACACACACATACACACACATTCAGAATTAGATGCACATACAAGCCAACACACACAAGCAGATAAACACAAACACACATCCATAAGACACACACATGCATAAGACAAACACACACACAAACACAAACACACATGCATAAGACACACACACAAACACACATGCAGAAGTACATGCGCATACAAGCACGCACACACACACATGCAAGCACTCATACAAATATGCATAAGCATAAACACGCAAACACACACACACACACACACACACACACACACACACACACACAAGGGCGCTCAGATACAATCACATCTATTCATCAACATTTAATAGATTTATCAGGTATATAATAGAAACAAATGTGCAAAATTTAAACACATGCACACACAACCATTACAAGGTACTCACCGAATGTCCAGCAATGTCGCAATCCCTATCTTGATGTAATCGTTCTCCCTTATGTTCGTGAAAAAACGCTCAATGATTCCGGCCCGCAGACTCTCCCTTGCCTCCGCCATATGAGGCTCCATGTCCTCCGCTTCGATGGTGTACAAGTCCACATCCCTCCGCTCATCTTGCAGTGAAACGGGCCTGTGTGACGACAGCTGCTCTAACAAAGTGCCTAACATAGGGTAAACAAGTGATATGGTAACATAGCCCCCCTGCAGCAAATTCACAACTTGAGCCACTGGCCACAGGATCGCAGCTAGCTCTCGAATTGTCTCCCAATCCTCAGTGTTGATGGCGAAGTCCGAATACACCTTCCCATCGTCATTGGCAACGCAACCATTGGGTACCTAGTATAGAATTAATATCTCAGTAAATGAACAGTAATGCAACTGAACAATAATGCAATGAAAACACCGCAAGACAGTACTTACTTGTAACATATACTCGGTAATTGCTTCAGCGTTCTGCACAAACCACACAGCCTGAGGAAACAAGCCTAACCAACGAGTGGCTGACTTGGTACTTGGCTTACTTGTGGGAAGACCCATCCGAGTTTGAATCTCCGACAGCTTGGCAGCGCCCAAAGTGCTCCTAGAAAAGTGGGCACTCTGACCTTGCATTGCTCGGGAACAATCCTTGATGTGCGGCTCCTCCACGAACTTGTTGACACACAACTGAATGCCATGAGTAACACAGGTATGTCCATCCAATGCACCCCATCCTTTCTTCATATTTGCTCCATTGTCGCACACCTAGGCAACCGTCAAACCATCTTCATTCAGAAACATACATAACAAGCAAAAACAAAAAGCCAAAATCTAAACTAACTCTTACCTTACTGAATATTGATTCATACACAGTGTCCACAGCTTCGACGCCTTCCAAGTCGTCTGCTTCGACAAGCTCTCCCACATTAACTCCAGCAAGTCTGCGCTTTGTCGTTTGCAAAATCTTCTCACCTGTGTGGGAAACCTTTCCGTAGGGCTCGCAAATAACCAAGCGCTTCATAAGTTGCCACGATCCGTCGATCCAATGCACCATTACCGCCAACAATGAAACAGAATTCTCTCCCCAAATATCTCCAGATATGCACGGCTTCAATCCGTCTTGAAACAACCCGCTCATCATGACTCGTGTTTCAACAAGTGACTGAAACAAGCAAAATTAATTACCTTAGTTATTTTTAAAGGCAACCCGCAGTCATACATTCAAAAACCAAAAGTAATTACCTTGTGAGCCAAGGACGCCATGCAACGCATTACCGTCTCACGACATGGACCGCTATATGCGCCTCCCGAAATAGCAGACATCACATCCTTGAGCTCTGTGTCCGACTCCATAATCCCGAATGGCCGACATCGCTTGACCACCCAAATTGTTATCAACTCGTCAAGGTACTGTTTCCTTTTCGCAGAAATCTACGAATAGAGTCAACAACGAATGAAAGGTCAATAACATGCTATCATTAAGTCAATAACATGCTACTACACATTCACAATGGGACATGACTTACCTCTGCCTTGATCACGATGGGGACAGAGACATCCCCAACTTGAATGTTTTCACCGGTAGCCAAGTCCTTCCTGTACTCACCTTTATGCCGACATCTGAGGTGCTTGATAAGATTTGAGGTCCCTCCGCTGGACTTGAGCTTGAATTCCTTTGGACACAACTTACATACGACATACTTGACACCATTGGGGAACTTCTTTGGCTTCTGGAAATGATTCCAGCATTGAGCATTGTAGATATTCTTCTTCGGCGGCGCCAAGTCGTCATCTACGATGACCTCTTCATCGCCTTCGTTATCTTCTTCGATGCCTTCTTCAACCTCGTTTGATGTTACAGTGGCTTTAGCTTGCAGCCGGTTCTTCCTCTTCCTGCTTATCCGATTCGCCTCTCGTTTTCGTGCCTCCTGCAGAAACACAATGCACCCATCAAAAGTTAGTAATGGAAACATGAAATTGTAGCGAAAGAACAGAAAATAACACAAAGAACAGAAAAGCATCACATAACAGCGATAACATAGTGTCGACAAGCTCAACTGCAACGCTATTACTATGGCTTCGATAGAGCACATAAACTGAGACATAAATGTGCGGGCGGAGGCGGGGAGTGGGCGCCATGCGGCGCTATCGAACAGCACAGTGCAACAATATGCTTAACGACAAAGTAACCTTTTATGTTAGAAAGCAAAGAACAGAAAAGCATCACAGAACAACGATAACAAAGTGTCGACAAGCTCAACTGCAACGCTATTACTATGGCTTCGGTAGAGCACATAAACAGAGACATAAATGTGCGGGCGGAGGCGGGGAGTGGGCGCCATGCGGCGCTACCGAACAGCACAGTGCAACAATATGCTTAACGACAAAGTAACCTTTTACGTGGGAAAGCAAAGAACAGAAAAGCATCACAGAACAACGATAACAAAGTGTCGACAAGCTCAACTGCAACGCTATTACTATGGCTTCGGTAGAGCACATAAACAGAGACATAAATGTGCGGGCGGAGGCGGGGAGTGGGCGCCATGCGGCGCTACCGAACAGCACAGTGCAACAATATGCTTAACGACAAAGTAACCTTTTACGTGGGAAAGCAAAGAACATAAAGGATCACAGAACAGCGATAACAAAGTGTCGACAAGCTCAACTGCAAAGCCATTAAAATGGCTTCGATAGAGCAAATAAACATACATAAATGTGCGGGCGGAGGCGGGGAGGGGGCGCCATGCGGCGCTACCGAACATCACAACGCAGCTAACTCGGGGGTGAGGGCAGAGCGGAGGGGGGGGGGGGGGGGAACTCTTGCTTACCTCTTCAACTTTCTCTTGCTCGTTGTGAAAATCTTCCAGCAAGGTGGACCAATTGCCTTGACGCCTTACGTTGAGCTCGGTATCTCAAGTGGCGGCTTCCTCCGGTAGACCTTCTGTTTTGGGACCACTCGCCCTCTAGCAAGACGAGCGGCATCTGGGGCCCATTTTCCTGCATCGTTTCCTAGTGGAAGGAATAATAGAGTGGATGATTGGAAGAGGGGTTCTTCTTACAGTCTACCGATAAACGGTAACCCGAGTGACTCCCTGGCAAATGTGCCGGTCGCTAAATTTATAGGCGTCCGGTCGAAGGTACCAGAAAGCCACCAATTCCAATTTAGTGTGCTGTGCTGCTTCTAATCTAAACTACTAAATATTACTATAGACTATTATCTTTCGCAGCACAGCGACACTGAAGAAGTCTCTAGAGACTTCACCTATAACTAATTCTAGAACCGGTGCGGGTAAATTTTTTCATCATCCCACGCTTCCGGTACTGGTACAAAATATTCTATCGCTATTTGTACAATAATTCTAATATGACAAGCTCGCTCCTGTCGTCGCTATGCTCGTCATACGACCCTTTATTTATCGCTATGTACAATTTCTAACATTATCATAGTCCTGTATCTAAAGATACGTAGCTGCGATTTTGAGGAAATACCGCTATTAATGACAAGTATCAGCAGATATTACTCGCTAATACTGTAATCTTCCAGCGTCATCGTCGTAGACTATGACACTCTCGCCTCCTTAAGCAACAACGTCCTCGTTGTTGGTGTGGTCAGCAGACAACACATCCAGCAGTAGATCAGGACCAGGAAGGGTCGAAAAAAAAATATTATCCAGGTTGAAGCTCGCAACCTTAGCAGTGCTCCGGGGCGTAGTCGGTAGGTCGAAGAAGAGGCTCGACGTAAAATCCCATTAGTCGACTCCCATCGCGCCCGGTAGTCGCTTGTCTCGTAGCCATCCGTAGCATCTAACCGTTTCGCGTTGTTCAGCAGCTTGACTGTGACGATAACTGCATAAGCAGCACCCTCTCAGAACAGCAGGCAGTCGTTGCAGCGTAGCGGTAGTCCACAGGTTGTCATGTCGTCCATCATCGCTGAAACAGCAAACATATCGCAGCTCGCTGTAGCGGTCTTGGTCGCCATTCCTCTGAGACTTGCTTACAGGTAGCCATAAGAAATGTCGCTCGCTTCAACAAAAGTGTCATCCAGTACTGTAGCAGTACTTCAGGCGCAGATACTTGCGCTCATCTACTCGTATGGCAGAACTCGATAAAAATCTGGCTGTACGAATAAAATCATCCGGGAAATAAACTTCTCAGTAGCACGCTCCTCGCGAAGATACGGGCCATCGATAGGTCCGATACTCCACTTGAAGCTTGCGGTAGGCCAACAGCAAAAATACTGCCGCATCGCTAACTCCCTCGTTGAAATTGTCGAAAGTATCAGCGTAGCGTAGACCATCCCGTATTTGTTGCTCCCATAAAAGTCACTCCACTTGTCACGCGCTTGCATCTTCACCTTGATAAATCCCTCAATCCTCAATTGCTCTCGTAGTGCCAAAGAAAACGCTGTGCGAGTAGCATCGCGTCTCCAAAACACAATTCGCTAAGCACAGGTGCTATCGGCAGGTAGTCAGCGTCTTCGAGCTAAAATAGAATCTGTCGCTCGCTTCAATTGCTGGCTCCTCGCCGGTGGTCAATCGTGCAAAAAGGGCTCCTCGAAAAGTGTCAAGCTAGAATCCAATCGCTAGTCGCGGTACGGTATAGTCCCGAAACGCGTCGTCGCGAAAGAGAATAAAATCCAGCATATAACTTCTCGCGTGTAGTCCTCTCGCAGTCTCGTCCCATTGCGAAACACTGTACTCGCTACCAAAGAGCCATGCGGTATCGTCTCCACCTCCAAGACAGGATACGGTATCGCCATCGGTAGTCGGGATCCACAGGAAAATCACCACAGATACTGTAGACGAAATATGTACAGGTGCAGCTGCTCCACAGGAATCAGCAGCCACAAAACGGTCTTCTCTCGGAAACAGGAAAAACTCGGTCGATACTCGTACATATCACAACCCGTAATTTGGAATTAACGGAAAGTCAAAATAATACGAGTAAACTCCACCAGAATCAGGAAAAGTAGCGGTCGTCTTGCTGCGCTTCATCCGATGAAATACAAAACGCATCGCAGAACGTCCGGAAAATATACCCGTCTGTGCAACCCGTAGCGACTGAAACTGTCGTCGCCAAAAACAGCACAGGTTGTCGCATCTCCCATCAGGTCAAGCTATGCGAGTCTCTTCGCGCTATGCTTATCGTTCGCCATGTCCTCCTGTCGTGTAGAGAGTCCTGTTGAGTCTTCTGCTTCCTTTCGTCTCGTCTCGGTGACTCAGCAGGTCATCATGGTGCTCATCCATAGTCCCAATCCACAATCTCATCGCGAACAGGTACTTGTACGAAATCGCATCACTACTGCCATGTCGCCATTCTTCGGTCACATCTGAATTTAGTAGGTCCTCTCGCTGAAGCCAGATTCGAAATACTCCAGGTTGAACTGGAAATACTCCGGTAAAGCCCATAATCAGCCAGGTCCAGCTTCTGTCCAGGTGTGTCCGTTTGTTCTCAAATTCTCGTTCTAGTTTTTGTTCTGGGGTTCTGTTCCATTCTGGGTGTAACACGTCCAACAGGTGTCCGCGTCACGTTCTGTTCTGCTCTACTGTTCTGTTCTGGGTGTAACACGTCCAACAGGTGTACGCGTCACGTTCTGTCACAGTCCGATCCAAAATCCCCCGTCCAGGTCACAGTACTGCGTCGTCCAGGTCGCCAGAGTGTCCACTTGTTGCTCGTAGTCAGCTCCAAGGATGTCCAACTGATCGCAGCTGCATGTCACGCTAGCGATACAGGTACGGGTATTCTTGAAGTTGATTCGTAGCCAAAAGTTCGGGTACTGATGCAACAGCAAAAGCTCCACTCCACAAAAAGGATACAGGTACACGGCAAAATATGGCGATAAAATCGCAGAATACCGTATAACACTCCTCATCGCCCAAATTTGTAAAATGACAGCAAATCGTCGCACTAACTCGATATCGTGAACTCCAGGATACCGAATAAATCGCAGGTCCTCCGTAAACAGGTCGGTAGAAAATTCACCAGTACAAAAAATGCACAAATGAATCTCGGATGAACCGTAGGACCGGATAAAAAACGTCGTCACGTACCACCGCAAAGACTTCTGCTCGTAGGTCTCCCGCCCATACAGGAAACAAACTCGCCAGTAAAAGCAACTTAAACCGCAGTGTAGTCCTCGACGTACACTCGCTATTCGTTGTCGCATCCGCCAGTCTTGCTCGCACCAATGGTTCGTCAAGCACGTCCAATCCCGTGGCATCCTCGCCTCGGAACAGGGCCGCTGAACGTACTAGACTCGGCGTCTTCTCGGTCCTTCTCGAAGTCTAGCGTCGCGCTCTCGCGCACGCTCTAGCAGGCCTCGCCAGCGTCGCTCGCTCGACTCGGCTCGCCAATCTCTTCGCCCTCATGGTACAGATGTCTTCCACCGCTTTCGCATCCCGCAATTATTCCGAATTTCTGGGGTACGGGTCACGGCGTACAGGTACTGCACCACTCGGTCATCTCATAATATCGGTACGTAGAACCCACATTCGCTTACTCGTAGTGTAGCGATAACGTCTGTCGCACTCCGTAGTTCGCGAAGTTTCGCGTACCGAAATCTTCAATTCTTCAGGTTCTTGTTCTTACCAACGGTTCTTCGCAGGTTCTCTTCTGAAAGAAATCACGCGCGGACAGAAAAACGGGGTCACTCAGGATTTTCTTCTGACGTCTCCCTGTCATTAATGCGTAGAAGCCTTCCAGATCTTCATTCTTCTCTCGAACTGTTGCGTACGAGTATACTCCGCCAAAAATGACCAAAATACACTCGCGGCACATATATGCCGGTATCTGCCAGCCCGTCTCAACAACGTTGTCATCGTCTCTTCTTCAATCTGTTCTGTCTTCAGTCCGAAATCTCAGTGGCGCAAACCAGTACAACATCTCTTGGCCCATACTGGTCTTCTCTCGACGTAGCGTTCGCTCAGCTTCGAAGGCATCTCGCTGCAGGATTGAGCATCTCGTTGCACGCATCTCGCAAAACAATCGACTCGAAGTCACCATAAGTCGTACACGTCGGCGTCTCATCAAATCTCCGTTGTGTCGCTTCAAATGGTACTACTAGCTCCTAGTCGCAAAATCTCGCGAAATCTCCTCGACGCGGCTCCTCGATACAGAAACTCACCCGCCAGGAATGAAACGTGTTAGCAACCGCCTCCTTATGTACGGTGCTTATGTACACTGTAGCTATTGTCTTGCCCTAGTACTTTGTGTTGCACTGCCGGCGGTCGTGTGCGTGCCGCCGGTGCCGGCCGGCCGGGCCATCCGTTGCCTTGCCGGTCGCCACCCTTCTCTGTTCACTCCCTTTCTCCCCACAGCTGGCCCCCTTGTGGGGCCGGCTCGACTATCCCTTGTAACTATCCTGCTTCCTCTATCGAACCCTTATCCATGGTTCTACATGTTATGGGCTCCTCCACTTGGTTACTTGGGATATTTTTTTCCTTTGGGGAACCTCCGGTATCTTCTAGGCACACCGGCAGTCACTTTCTCTCGACACCGGCCCGTCCATAGGCCGGCAGTCATTGGCACTTCACTCTCTCTCCTCACTAGCCCGTCAAACGGGTTGTGGTCACTTTTTCTCGACGCCAGCCCTTCCATAGGCAGGTCGTCATTGTGGCACCTTTCTCTCCCCCCCCCAGACCTTTCACATGCTGGTGGTCACTTAGTTCTCTCTGCACCAGCTCTACCCCGCGCCGGTCACCGGTTATTTCATCGACTTTTGGCAAGCGCAGTACTTTAAATCATTACACTTTCCGGTTATTTTCGAAGCAACGCTCATTTGACCTCAACGCCGGTCTAACCCTGCCCACACCGAAGGGGGGATTCTACACGAGCAGCGCCCGGCTATTGCTCTCGAGTGGCTACACGGTGAAGACTATCCTGTGTCGCTATGCTCTTTCCCCGCCGGTCGCCACTGTGATGCGCCGACCAATTCGCCCGTGGACAGTTTATTCCCTCGCTACATGTCATTCCAGTACTTAACGCAGTGTGTCAGACACCGCTTTTGTTGGCCAACTACCGATAACAACGCGTTTCTGTAAGCGCATGTCGCACCACCTACGCTGACCTTGGCCTAGCGCAAGGCTTCTCCCACCGTGACAACCTCTCTTTCTGTCACGACGGGAAATCTTATGGCAAGCTCGAGGTTGTACGGCAAGACCTTGGCTACATTGAGGGGGGGTGTTAGCAACCGCCTCCTTATGTACTGTGCTTATGTACATTGTAGCTATTGTCTTGCCCTAGTACTTTGTGTTGCATTGCCGGCGGTCTTGTGCGTGCCGCCGGTGCCGGCCGTCCGGGCCATCCGTTGCCTTGCCGGTCGCCACCCTTCTCTGTTCACTCCCTTTCTCCCCACAGCTGGCCCCCTTGTGGGGCCGGCTCGACTATCCCTTGTAACTATCCTGCTTCCTCTATCGAACCCTTATCCATGGTTCTACAAAACGTGCGATACTCGTATTCACGATACGCGTAGGCATACGGCAAGGAATCAAAATCGGCCGGTTTCACATACGCACGTTGTGTTACATACGGTATCACAGTGTACTAGCCGGTCAACTATCGCTAGCCGGAAAACCTTCATCTCCCGCGTAAAGCTCCTTTAGCGTCTTCTCAACTCGCTGGTTCTACTGGTCCGTAGTCGCTAGATCACGGGTTCTTGTACGAAGTCCTTCTCGTGCGCCAGCTCGTCAAAAGCCTCTTAAAATAGCTTGAACGGTGGCCTCTGCACCTCCTCGGTAGAATCTTGGCCGCGCTCCATCGTCTCGCAAGTCGGACTCGACTCCTTCGACCAAAGCCGGTATACGTCCGCGGTCGGCGTCCCTTCCGTCGAACCTTCGGTGTCCTTAGGTGCCGTCTTGTTCTTCTCCGCCTCTCCGATCATCCCTCTCGTCGCTACCACTAGTGGCTCCGAAACCAAGTGTTGTGGGACCACTCGCCCTCTAGCAAGACGAGCGGCATCTGGGGCCCATTTTCCTGCATCGTTTCCTAGTGGAAGGAATAATAGAGGGGATGATTGGAAGAGGGGTTCTTCTTACAGTCTACCGATAAACGGTAACCCGAGTGACTCCCTGGCAAATGTGCCGGTCGCTAAATTTTTAGGCGTCCGGTCGAAGGCACCAGAAAGCCACCAATTCCAATTTGGTGTGCTGTGCTGCTTCTAATCTAAAGTTCTAAACTACTAAATATTACTATAGACTATTATCTTTCGCAGCACAGCGACACTGTAGAAGTCTCTTGAGACTTCACCTCTAACTAATTCTAGAACCGGTGCGGGTAAAATTTTTCATCATCCCACGCTTCCGGTACTGGTACAAAATATTCTATTTGTACAATAATTCTAATATGACGAGCTCGCTCCTGTCGTCGCTATGCTCGTCATACGACCCTTTATCGCTATGTACAATTTCTAACATTATCATGGTCCTGTATTCTTAAGATACGTAGCTGCGATTTTGAGGAAATACCGCTATTAATGACAAGTATCAGCAGATATTACTCGCTAATACTGTAATCTTCCAGCGTCATCGTCGTAGACTATGACACCTTCCCACATAACGTTATACGTCAACATTCCACACCTTTTTCCTTGGCTAACAATTTTCTTAACTACATACTGCCCTTTATTACTATACGGATCTGCACCTATTTTTTACTGAGGTGTCCTAAACACCCTATCTGAATTCCCAATAAGCTCCTCTTCTGTACGTTGGATAGCCGTCGATGACAAGCCCCTCCCTAATCTAGACGGTCTACTACTTCCCGCTTGCCCCGCCATTGTTGCTGACTATGATAGGAGTTGGATATGGACGGGCAGATTATGGTGGATTTCAAGCGCGTACGCACCGTTTAAATGGCCCTTGGGTGGGCTACAATCGATTCAAGGCTGCGGAATGACAACAATCAGGGCTATTGAACCAATCCTAGACATACACCTCAACAGATTTGCATTGCCAAATATCTCCCAAAAAAACAACGTGTCACTTCGGGCCACCACAGAATCGTGAGATACTCGGAATCGTGAGTACTTATTGGGTATCGCGATTCCACATCGTTTTGCGAGGATGAGGTACTCGCGATTACCGCGGATCCATTAAAGTACGATGAATACCGGATCCAACGATTACTTACAATAACTTGTACCGGATCCTACGATTACTTACAATAACTGATACCGGATCCAACGATTACCTACTGAACCTAGGGTTCGGACCCCGCGATTACCTACTGAACCTAGGGTTCGGACCCCGCGATTGCCTGTGATTCTAGGGTCCGGATCCCGCGATTACCTGTGATTCTAGGGTCCGGATCCCGCGATTACCTGTGATTCTAGGGTCCGGACCCACGAGACCAAGTCCGAACCCGAGTAGTCTCGTGGATTCGCGGCTCCTTAGGATCCGGATCCAGTCCCTGGCTGCACGTAGGTCGTGCCGGCCCCACAAGGGGGCCGGCTGTGTTGACTAGAGAAGTGAGAACGAGAGAGATGGCGGCCGGCGAAGGCACCGGCAGGGCCGGCCGACCGCCACTAATAGGGAATAGAGTACCGCTAATAGTATAACACTAAGGAACATGATGACAAATAGCTACCTTGTACATAAGCACTAGGCAACGGGATGCTAGTGCTAGCACCCCCCCTCAAGGTAGCCGAGGTCTTGACGTCGTCCTAGCTTGCGTCGAGGAAGGCGCCATCTTGATCGAAGGTGTAGTGCTTGTAGCGCGTGTCTCACGCCGGGTAAGTGTGGCGACATGCGCTCACAGGAACGTGCCGCTACCGGCGAGTTGCCGATATGAAGCGATTCCAAATGTATTGCGTAATGTACTAATATGACATGTAGCGAGAAAAACTGTCCACGGACTTTAGCCGACGCATGAGAGCGACCGGCGAGGAAGAAGCAAAGCCAACACGGCTGTTAGGAGCGTGTAGACACGCAAACGCATAGACGGGCGCTACTCGTGTTGACTCCCTCCTTTCGCCGCGGGAAAGGTTAGCTCCCCGCTAAGTGAGGTGAGCGTTCCGGCGTTGCCTCGGGAAAAAAAATAAACAGTGCTAGTAAAAGTACGCACGGGCCGAATTTTCGCGGGTCGGGTTTAAACAATATCCAGATCTAGTCGAGAGCATCGGTAGGCTGAAGGTTAGGTGAGACTAGAAGCTCGGTGGGGCGAGTGTTGCGCCGGGTGCTTTACACACGCTCTTCTCCTTTTTACAAAGGAGATGGAAGGACAGTCGCGGACAACCCGCTCGAAGGCGAAGCGTGGTGTCGGTTGGACGATGAATAACTAGCGTGGCGCCGAGCGCTTTACACACGCTCTACTCTTTTTTACGTGGGAGGAGGTAGGGCTAGCGTGGCGCCGAGCGCTTTACACACGCTCTTCTCTAGTGTAACTTGGTGGAGGACTGGAGGGCATGTAACTTGTCGGAATCGGGAACGGATAGTTACACGTAGGTCGTGCCGGCCCCACAAGGGGGCCGGCTGTGGTGACTAGAGAAGTGAAAAGAGAGAGTTCGCGACCGGCGAAGGCACCGGCAGGGCCGGCCGACCGCCACTAATAGGGAATAGAGTACCGCTAATAGCATAACACTAAGGAATAGGATGACAAATAGCTACCTTGTACATAAGCACTAGGCAACGGGATGCTAGTGCTAACAGGACTTTGCAATCTGCCCATCAGCTTGAACACCCACTTGGCATCCACGAGTTTGCGGCCGGCATAACAAGGGAAAAGTGTGAAGGGATTTTGAGATACAAATGAGTCGTACTCGCTCTTGATAGCTCCCTCACACTTCCCCGATTGGGGACTCCTCAGCGCTTGCTTGTATGACACATGCTCTTGAACAATATGGTTGTTTGTTGGCTTTATAGCTACGGTATTTCCCGCAGTCCATCCATCTCCCGGAGCTCTCGTTGAACGGAGATTATACCTTGGACTGGGTACGTATTGCTGTGGTGAGGCAGTGGATCGAAGATTATACTTTGGACGTGGAGTTTCTCCCGAATGTATGTCTCGTTCATCTTCCATCGACCCGGAATGTTGCGGCGACTCCCCCGAACGTGTATCCGGTTTGTCGCTACACATGGTGGGCGGGATGTTGTCCTCGTCATCATCATTGCGTTGCTCCATATTGTTTTCTCCCATGGAGAGGACAGTAGCCTCGTCGAGCACCATGTCACGGCTGCTCACCACCCGACGAGTAGCTGGATTGTACACTAACCACGCCGGTGACTCGGAGGCGTAACCCACAAAGACACCCTTCCACGCGCGATCGTAAAGTTTTCGGCGTTGAGACTTGTCAACGTGGACATAGGGCGGACAGCCGAAGACCCGCATGGAGCTCGAATCAGCTCGTCTACCGGTCGCCATGGTGAAAGGTACGCCGACGGACCCGCCACTATCCATACGATTGCAGACATGCACCGCAGCGGCCATCGCTAGAGCCCAATACGATTTAGACAGCGCGGCTTGCCGAATCATTGACTGCGCCATCGGGACCAATGCCCCCCACTGCCGCTCAATCCGCCCATGTTGCCAATGCGCGTAAGGCGCAGTGATCTCCACGGCCATGTTGAATTCATACAAGAGGTTTCGGAAGGCAGCACCTAAGAGCACCGTGTCATTGCCCACCCGACGACGACGAACCGTGTGCCCAAGAGAACGGATGGTAGTCGACATGCGACGGAACGAGGCGGGAGCCTCAGCCTTGGAGCGGATCGCATCATGCAACATGAAACGGCTGCGAAAATCAACCGCACACAAGTTGTACAGCCGTCCCCCCAAGGATAGAAAACTCACAGGACCGCAGAAGTCCAAGCCTAGGACCTCAAAGACACCAACACTCCGGCCAGCCGGCTCACGCGAGATACGACGGACGTGCGACTTACACACAACACATGTCTCACAGAAACCCAACTTCTCCGACGCAGAAAACGCCACACCCTCCACATGAGTGGCCAAGATCCCTTCAAATTGCGACTCGCCAAGGTGACCGAGTCAGGAATGCCACAACCGTTTTTTGCAATGGCACAGTGGCGACCGAAGCGGTAGGATTCGGCAAAGCAACCCGTGCCGGCAACCACACCAACAAGTGCGCGCGCTTCAACGGAACCACCACGCCACCACCATGACCGGCATGAATACGAAGGTGGTCCACGGGACAAGCTAACACCACACAATGACATTGTCGTCGAGCTTGGGTGAGGCTGAAACGCCTATGGTAAGACCACAACGCGCAACGGGATAGCTCAAGAACGTGGAGCACATTCTTCAGCATGGCAGGAGTCTCCCCTCCATCGTCAGCCTTCACAATGATGCGGACCGAGTCCACGCCAACAGCGCGGGCACTGATACCCACTTACCCATAGCCGGTATGTGAACGCTCGATACTCACAGAAGTCACGGCGCGCACTAGTCATGTGATGGATGGTGCCGCTATCGGCCAACCACATCCACGTTTCCCCATCGCGCTCAAACATGTGCCGAGCCTCGGAGAATGGCCTCGCAGGGGTGGCCGTCACGTCCATGACCGCCGGAAAAGCACTCGGGGAGTCCACCCGCGCAGAGTTACCTCCGGTGTTGTTGTCCGGGAACTCAGACATGTGATGGCCCTTCTTACCACATCGATAGCAAACACTACGAAAAATCCTCGCTGCGCCTCTGCCATATGAGGCACGGCGATTAGTCCGTAGCTCCTTGAAGATATTTCAGTTGGTCTTGGAGCTCGGAGACTTGCCAGTTCAAAGTTTAGCCGTTGCGTCATCATGAGACGTTGCAAAAGCCGTAGGCGTTGGAGGTTCCATTGTATGTGATTGCGCACGAATCTCGATGCGCATGCCCTTTTGACGAATATCACGCTTGACGGTATCCATGCTGAGGTTGTGTACGTCCTACGTGTCGGTGATGGAATGGGATTCGTTGCGCATACCCTTCACCAAGTACATGATGATACGCCGGTCGTGGATGAAACCCTAAAACCCCCAACTCGGGCAAGATGTCGTTGCAGTCCAACTAGCCGGCTCAAGTACGAAATGCAGCTCTCGCTCTCCACTTGCGGCGTGTCCAATTCCTGCAATAGTTCCGTACACAGATAAATACCATCGTCCTCGTAATGATTGATTAACGCGGTCCACGCAGTGTGGCCGCAAGTTTTGTCACCCTCGCTAACATTCTCGGTAATGGACATGTCGGCATCCGGCAGCGCAAGAATCAATATGGATTACATGTCGACATCAAAGTTGCCTCCCGGTTTGGTGCCGCACCAAAGCTTGATCGGTAGCTTCGTTACTTTTCCGTAAGCACACGGCCCGACATCACCATGGTTGTTAGCCACCTTAGTATGCTCATGTCCGACACCTCTCAGTCACATTGGAAGCAAGCCAAAAGGGTGCTCCGCTACCTCAAGGGAACCGCGCATTCGGTATTGATGTACGGAGGCGCACCTTCATTAATAAAGCATGTAGGATGGTCAGATTCTGAATACGCGAGTGATATTGGCGAGCGGCGCTCTCGCACGGGGTATGTGTTCACACTCAACGATGCAGCGAAGAGTTGGAAGAGGCAGCGGCAACAAACTGTGGCGCTGTCGACTACAGAGGCAGGATATATGGCGTTGCCTGCGGCCACTCACACGGCGATGTTTTTGAAGCAATAGCTCCATGATTTCCCCCAAGACTCCGGGTTTGCCATCACCATTCACGAGGACAATCAGAGTTGTATCGCACTCAACAAGAAGATAGCATGGCGACCGGACGCAGCAAGCACATGGACGTGAGGTACCACTTCTATCGGGAGAAGCTAGAGAGCGGAGACATCGAGCCGCCACATTGTGCGACGGAGAACATGCTTGCTAATGTGCTAACCAAGCCATTAGTGAGTGCAAGGCACAACAAGTTGTGCAATGCCATCATGGGTTTGCTTGCGTAGCAAGGGGGATGTTGAGTAACATACTTATGTGTGGTAATCAAGTTGCTACACAACAATGTTGGTCGAGTAGCATCGTGACAGTACGGCTGTGACTCAGCACTATAAGATGATAAGCCAATCAACAAGAGTGGATTATGTTGCTTATGGTGGGAAGTTACTCAGCGTAAGATATCATCTAACGGCTCATTACATACGTTGGCGTGTGCTCACCACAAGGTGAGTGCGTGTCATGTGATAGGCAAATGCCTTGCACTTGCTTACGGTGAGATGAAATGCAGTGTCACTCACTTATGGTAAGTATTCCTTATCGCCCACTCAACTTTGACAAAGAGCCACAAAAATGCTTCGCGTATTGAATTTCATGAGACAAATCACCCAAACACCGCCACATAAAAAGGAACCGAGGTAGGACGGCGAACGCACTACATGCGAACATAAATATTAGACCCCAATGAGCGAGAGTCCACAACGCACATGCCAAGGAACTGCGGAACAACCAACACAAAAACCAAACGATGGATCTGCTCAACCGTCAAAGCCAAACGGCGCTAACCGCCCCCCCATCCTCGGGAGCCCACACGTAGTATTAGTCATTGACCGACTTAACCGATTGCCAGGCAGCCAAGGGACGTCATTTCAGCGCAAATATCGACACCAAGCTTAGCCTTCTGGGCCACCGCCGCAAAGATATCGGGAAGCGGGAGTTCCATTCCCCCCCCCCCTTCGGGAACTTTGGAATTCGTGGGAGCACTTGTGATGCGAGCACAACAAGGCGACGATGCAGAACCATGGGTTTAATCCACATAACATCGCAGAAGATGGTCTCTGAAACCCCCCACCGAAGACGGCGAACCTCCAGACATCAATGCTGCCCCTTGATCGCCCCCGCGCAATACTGTGCAGTGGTAACGGTGGACGATGGTATTTGTGCTCAAGAACGCCACTACAGTAGTTGTTGGCACAAATGTGCGGTAGCAAGGTATGACACAAAGTCATATTTGAATGCCATAGCCATCACCGTGAACTCAACGACATATCACACATGAGCATGAATTCATGTGGGGGAGGGGGGTTCCACAGTGACCATATGGCCCATCCCTTAAGCTACTCCAAAAAGATGGTTGCGATCCGTCCAGAGTCACTACACGACTGCTAATGTCAGCGTAATAATTGACGGTAGGGAGTTATACGTCGTGCGCTGCCGTGTGGTAGTGCAGTGGGGGTTGGCTCCGTGTGTAGAGTATTACAAAACATTTCGTTAATTATCAGAGACGTAACAGAATAACAGGAATCAATACATGCTGGTGGCTGGTATAGTAAGTGGTGGTGCGAGCAGCAGCCACTGCCACTGGCTAAATGAGGTGGCTGTACAGCGAAGAAAGTTAGAGGATGTTGTGATATCACACGGGAAAGTAGGAAACGTGGTCAGATTGGTGCGTCGCCGTCGGTAGAGGTTGAATCATCATTGCCTGAGGGTCTAAGTCTCGTGGGGCAAATAACGAGCAGAGGCGTCCCGTTCTCCAGAATTATCGTGGCAACCGACACGGAGGGGGGGGAGAGGGGGGAGGGAGACAAAAGTTCGGAGACGTCAAAGTGCGGTAATGAATATCATACAGAGGCAGCCTGGGAACTTGCTTATCCGTTTCTTAGGGTTTGCTCAGGCCCCAACAGACATGGGCGCCTGCGAGGGTGGCGCTTGACTGGACTGCACAGGCCTCGTGCCTCCTGGTCTGTGCCCCCTACCGCCTCCACCTGAACCCCTGCCCCTGTCGCGCCCAGGGTTCCCTCCACCCCCTCCACCCCGGGCCCTCCCCCTTCCACCCTCCTGCCTGGCCTGCCCATCTGCCGGGACAGTCAAGGGTACAGTCGTAGTCATGTTGGCCTGATACTGCTGCTGCCCCTGACCGCCCGGCCTCTGATCAGGTGCAGGTACGTGCCCACGGCCCCCGCCGCCCCTGCCCCTGCCACCACCCCTGCCCCTTCCTCTCCGTGCAGGGGGTCCCTGCTCCGAGTTGCCCGGGGCCCTGCTGCTCCCCCTCCCAGTTACGGGCACGACAAGTATCCGCGCCGGCGGTGGCGCAGCGCCGGCGTCGCTGGCAGCAGCGGTTGAGTCAGGTCGTTGCTGCCCACTCCGCTGCCCCCTGCCTCTTGACCCACGCCCCCTTGGCTCGCCCCTGTTTGGATACGACTGCCTGCCCTCCGAGTCCACAGCCCCTCGGCCGCCACGCCCGCAACCTCGCCCACGGCGGCCATCGCGACCCCGCGAATCCACAGCGGCAGGGGGAGTGGGCAGCCCCAGCCCCGGGATGGCAAACTTGGCAAACTCCTGAGCCGCGGCCTTCCCCCCCACCGTCTCCCACTCATCGTCGTCCTCCTCCTCCTCCTCCTCCGCGTGACCCAGAGTGGCCGGGTCAATGTGCAAGTTCATCAACTCCATATAGGTTTCAGACATCGGTGCGCCCTGGTGCGCTACCCCCTCTCCCTGTTCCACCCTATCCTCCTCTGTCTCCTGTGCAGCCTCTACCTCCTCCGCAACCTCCGCTGCCACTTCCCCCAGGTGGGTGCCAATCAGATGCTCCACCACCCATTCCCGACGAAGGTAGGTCCTCCGTTGCCACCCAGAGACGCTCTCCAGCGGCTTCCACGGGTGCGCGGGGTCCACCCCGCTAATCTCAAAGGAAAAGGGGGAGCTGGGGGAGAGGCAAATGGGGTGCGACTGGCGCTTGTGGCCTTGCAGGAGGGGCGGAGACTTGCAGTCCTTGGCGGGCAGCAGATCAACCACGACGACGGTGATGTCATCGCGGAGTCCGCGCGCCTTCAGCGCAGCCAGCTCCTGCGGTTATATGCCCAACATTTCCATGAGGTTCAGCAGAAAATTGGTGCACGGAACGCAAACCACACTGACATGGAAAATCTAGACCGCGAAAAGAAGTGGGGTCACTATTGCTACTACTACAAAAACAGTTATGGCGGGTAAACTTGAATGGCACGGCATAACACCGCAGCCGTTAATCCTTTTACCATCCACAATAACTTTTATAGGCGCGATTTGGCGGCCAAAATTTTCACTTTGAAAGTGCGTGAGGTATATGTCGTCGTTGTGGAGCGACTCACAGAATAGACAGATATAACCGAGTCAAAAATATTGAAACACAGCTTCCCAACGTCAAGCTCTACCGGGAAGGACCGCACCAGGTGATGTGCCGCCTGCCCAGTGTTCATACCCCTCACCGAGTGCAGCGCGGTCTTTGGGTTGAGCGCATCCCATAAGCCGTCGGACGCGAGGATGAGCCGGGCGCCGGAGCTGGGCAGCGTCACCTGCCGTAGCTCCGGCAGAGCGGTGACGGCGTCGCCTGCCTCAAAGTCACCAATGGTGCGCGACATCGCCAACCCGCCGGGCCACACACGCAGGGGTCCCACGCCCGTTCCCTCTTCGCGGCAGGTGGACTGAGACACCTCACACCCTGCCGCCTTCACCCTCTCACGCTCCTCCTCGCTGTCGTCCAGACGATGGTTGCCACACACCTGGACAACATCGCAGACGGCACACCGTCAGAGGATAAGGGCATGTGTTCTTAGCGATGGTGCTGACTACACCAGAGCAAGCTACGACGGGGCGAAAGGAGTTAAAAAAAGTAAATAACATGTTGAAAAATATCTAAGTAGAGCAATCGGAGGTAGCCCAACGTAAGTAGAGGTGCGTCTATGCAGTGGTGATGAAATGGCAATAGAAAAGTGGGGGAGATGACATGTGAAGCTACTTCCGAAAGGGAGGAACAGAGAGGAGCAGGAAGAGCAGTCACCTGAATGACTTCAGCACCGGTGTCAAGGAAGGCCCAAGAGTCACCGACGTTGCCCACAATGAGCTCCCATCCAACAATGACAGCGAAGGTGGCAGTGCTGCCAGACTGCTTGCTCCTCTTCTTGAACTCACGGTCTGTGGCCTGAAAGCCAGAGGCGATGGCAGCGGGTAGCAGCTGCACCATGCGGTCCTGCGCGCCCCACAGCGCGCGGTCCTCGGGGGACGTGTTCTCCTTCAACTGCTCAGACATATCCACCTCATCCTGCTCGGACTGCACGTCGCGCTCCACCGCGTCATCCAGCCCCGCCAGCACATGCTTCAGCAGGTTCTTGGAGGTGTAGCTCGCAGCAGCTTTCCCTCCATGCCCATCAAAGAGGCCAAAGGCGGAAAAGGGTGCGGTGCCACCTGTTCGGACACGAAGTGGTCAGTCATGCAGATACTGCGCCTAGTAAATTGTTTCCACGCAATCAGTCCTACCGTACCTCAGTGAAAAATGGCAGGTCTAATAGGGTAGGCAAGGCAGAAACGTTGCAGTTAATGATCACCGTGAAATATCATTTAATGCAGAATTAAATGAACACGAAAGACAAATAAACTCGCGCGGCGCAGTAAATCACTAGTATCCGTCGGCGCACCATCAAAAGCAGAAAGGTGACGCAGCGGGCCCTAACGTGGACGGTGGCGAGGGAAGTTAGCAGGGTATTGGTGAATGCGATTTCGAGGGGCGTGATATTGCTTACCGCTGGATGCTTCGGTCCAACAAAGGTCAGGCTGGAGCAGCCAGGTGTCCTCGCCCTTGTGAACAGCTTTGCCCTGGGCACCAGGAATAACGGGGAGAGCCGATGAGCCGCTGCCGGCTGGCACGACAGAATACGAGCACTTACGGTGCAGAGGCACATCTGGAGGGGTACTTACGAGATGGTTTCGTATAAAAAGTCCCTTGAGGCAGTCAGAACCGGCAGCCATAGTGAAAGTGGGAGCTGCGAGATTAGCATATCACAGGGTGCAGGATTCAGGGCTTGCGATAGGACACGTCAGTTGTTCTGTCGGCGGTTGCGACAGCACTTCGTGAAGGCCCGCACAAGCACGGGCGGCCGAAGCTGACTTGGACCGTCACAATGAATATGTATCTAATCTATCATGCGTATAGGAGGATGGGGCCTGAAGATGCCTATTAAAAAGAATCGAGGACTGGTGAGTGGTTGACGGAACGTGGGGGGACGAGATGATACACCGACAAGAAACCCTGAAAATGAAACAGGGCTAGAGATCCTTTTGAGGAAGAGTCTAGAAACCAACCGTAGCACGCGTGCGAGCAGGATCGGTTTGGGCATATGGTGTTGATAGTGTTTTCGAAGGTTCCACGGGTTTGGGGTGAGTTGCGCTTCGAGATCGGCCACTAGCTTAGATCGGCCGCTTTGATGGAAAGGTGGAGCGGCATCAGCGGTGAGACGTGAGCGCGAAAAATAGTAATACATTGTAAACGTAGTTCCGACACCGCGGCCTAGAGTGCTACTCAGCACCTATATATTGCGTAACTTGTGAAAGCTGTGCATACTCAGCAGCAGACCGTACTTGGTGGGTAAGATGGTTGGACGAGAATTTCAGGAAACAACAGATACTTTGAGCGGCAGGTGTTGACGGCGAGGAACAAAGTGAAATATGTATGAGCGCGCCGGAGCGTGGCGCCTGACGCATTGGCGCGGCCCGCGCTGACTTGCGAAGCTGCTTGCGCAGCATCATCAGTAAAGGAGAAAAAACAGGGAGCACGTGATAAAAGACAACTGTACTTTTTCGTAATATTAAAGTCTATGTATCTCTTTTTGCTTGGTGGTCTCCGCTGCTTTTTCTTGTAATACATTTGTTATGATGTATCTCCAGATTCCTTCCGCGGTTTATTTATTATTGCATCCGGTGTGATCCGGGTCACCGCCCCGCCCGTTGATATTATAGGGCTACAGCTGCAGGTACCTCACCTATACTAGCAGAAATTTTATTGATGGAACGATAACCTTACACCCTTCTAATCTACTATCCCTTCGCCATGGACGATGGGGGCCGGTTGACACCGATGGCGGCTGAGTTGGTTGATCGCCTGGCTATTTTGGTAGTTGTTCGTCGCTTCCCTAGCATGGGTGCTGCTGACTCTCGCTCCTTGCGCTATGCCACTTATGTCCGCATGAAGCATTTCGTTCGTCGATCTACTGTTCCTTTTCGGCGTTTTTTGGGGGATGTGCGACGTGAATTCATGCAACGTATTTCTGCAGCTCTTCATGGAAGTCTGGGTTCCTACCTCCGCGACGCTTTTCAGGAGGGCAACGATGACGTTGTGGCATGCCTTCCCGTTCCTCGGGCTTAGGTTTTTTCCTCTTTTATTTTTGCTCGGTGGCCTCCACTGCTTTTTCTTACAAGCAATTTATCAATAATCTTACACCCATACATGCATAATATTGTCATCGGCTGTCGGCGTGCATGTGGTGCCACGTCGTTGGCTGTTAAACGAGATATCAAGAAGCCGGCAGGAGCCCCGGGTACCAGTATATAGCGATATACGGCGCCCGCCGGCGGCGCAACGGCGGCGGCCCCGGAGGGGGGTGCGCTCGCAGGCCCGTCGGCATCCCCTCACCTCCCCGTGGTGGGCGCTAGAAACCCCGTAGCCGTGCCATGCTTGGCACGGTAGGGGGCTAAGAGGGCCGACAGCTCGACCCGCAGGATCAGCAGCTGTCGGGAAAGCCATGTACTTTTGGGCTTTTGAAAAAAATAATTTCTGTGCGATACCGGCACCAAGATCTCCCGCTCGGCCCGTCCGATATGTTTTTTCGCATACAGATACTTCTGACTACAACCTTACTTTGAGCGGTGGGGCATGTACTACGGCAGCGTTTGATGGCGAGGAGGGTACGGCCGGATCAACGGTGGGAGGCGGGTGTTGGAGCTAGTGCTGGCGAGCCGGGAAGCAGCGCCATGAAAGGGCGCTCGCTAGCCGTCGACCATCCATGTGCCAGTCGAACCTTGCCGAGGGGTGAGGCAAGACATGGCACAGGCCGGTGGCTAGTCGCAGACGGAGGAGCGGCTATGTGAGGCGGCGGCGATCCTCAGGATCAGCCGCCGCCGGAAAGCCATGTACGGAGGGCTTTTTTCGGAAACTGAAATAATGTTCGTACCCGGCGTCGAGCTAGTTGGGGAGCATCACCAGGGTAGGGCGCTCACTAGCGAGCCGCTACGTCGACAAGCGTCATCTCCCGGGGGGAGGAGTTAGCTGGGGCGGCAAGGAGGACGGTCGCGACGGGAGGAGCGACACGATCTGGCGGCGACGACCCTCTGGGTCGGCGCCGCCGGAAAACCCGGCACGGGGGGTTTTGCTTAATTCCGGGCGCCCGCGGCCCGCCGGATCCGGCTACGGTGACCTGCCCACCCCCCTCTTCGACACCCACTACCCCGACAGACCTTCAAAATCCTAGGATTCCTTGAGCGTGGGCCCGGGTGAGCGCGGAGGCCCCCGCTCAAGAACATGCTGCTCGGTGGATGCGCGATTAGAGGGGGGAGGGTACGGCCACAAGCCGGAAAACCGACAGGTACCCGGGTACCAGACAGAGAAAAAACCGGGGAAAAGAGCGAGGAAATTCAGGCGCGGAGGCAGGAGCGCCCATTTTTTCTATGATGTCTGTGTGTCTCGGTCCCCCCCACATGTCCTCGAGGTGACGGGGGACCTCGACAAGGAGGACCGTCGCGTCGGTGGACGCGGCAAGACCTTGGGGCGGGGTCTACGGGATGGGGCGGCGGGATCGACGAGCGACCGTGCCAGGTGGGGTTTTTTGCCAGCCTTTCCCCTCCTACCTTCGGAAAGACCGAAGTCACGCGGGAGCTAGATTAGGCTGGCCCGTCGTCCCTCCCGAACGCCGACCGGCCTAGGCCGGCCGGCACCCCGGTTCGGTGGGAGCGGGCCGTGCATCGTGAAGGTCGAGCAGCAGTTTAATTTTGCATTTCTCGACAAGTGGATTTATTTTTAGATCTGTTTTTCTTGATTACAACATCATTACGTTGTTACTGCTTAGGCGGGGGGACTGTGGCAATTACTGCGGTTGCTTACAGTTTTTTAACTCCCGAGAAACGTCGACACACATTGCAAATAGGTGTGTCGATAGGTGTACCTGGTCGAAGAGACCCGGGCCCAACTTGCTAATAAGTCCTGAATGGCGAAGTAGAGTGGCCCGAGAGACAACAGTCGGTCCATTTTGCCGGCACATGTTGTGAAAAAATTCAATTTCAATTACACTTTATATAGCGGTAAATAAATTTTTTTTGAGAAAACCGCGTTAGTTAGCGAGTAGTGAATTGAATTTTTTTGCTCCACAGTCGCGTCTTCATCCGCCCCTTCCCATTCGTCCTCGGAGACATGCTCCCTCCTCCCGCTACCCCGCCTCCGACTTCCCGTAAGACCAAGGGAGATTCTAACAAACATTCGATATAAGAGAGTTAGCTAGCGGCAATGCACCACATACATCGTATACATTGCTCTTCAAAGAGAGCGCTACACAACAGCGCAAATGGTCACCGGGACTTACACTTCGCTTTGGGCGCCTTCCTCGTTTAGCTTATCTTGCTTCGCCTTGCTTTTCGGCTTCCTAGCGGCCGACGCGATTTTCTTATCCTGCTTGGTAGCCAAGCCATGATGCGGCTCGGCGAGGAGCTCCTTAACCTCAACAGCCGAGTCGAACTCGCTCTCCGACCCATTGAAAGGGTATCCCTCCTCTTCGATCCACCCCAAAATGTGACGAGAACAATCCTGCAATAGTGCATTGCATGACATTGTACATGTACTCGTTACTAGTTCTAATTCGTGCCCTTCCATCGGAAGGACGTACAACCTGGGTACGTCGCTACTGCAATATTAGCAAGGGTTCTTATGCGTACTTTGCTACCACTACCTCCCGTTACGTACATGTACGCACAATAAATCTAACTTGCCACATGACGCGCCAAGCGAGGTTTCCTATGCAGAATGTTATTCCCCATGCTAGACAAGCCGCGTCGCTAGACCGTTGACGACGGTTGGAAAGCCATGACGCCTGACACGTAAGCGAGTGTGAGCAGGCGTAAGCTATATGGGCGGAAAGCTATTTAAGCCCAGTGAAATAGAGGGAGGTGACATAACCATTTAACAAAACCATTTGACAATTCCCTTTGTTCAATTACAATATATTGCTAAAGCACAAGCAGTGAGACATCTTATCATCTTTTCCCATCTGCACCACCACTCAACAATTAAGCACCGACTGAACAAAACAAAACATACTTATGCTAGCGGTTAGCTTTGGAAGACTAACCACCACACTGGTTTCGGAGCCGGGCTGCGATCCGGGGAGAGTCCGGGGGGGGCGTTGTAGTGTCGTAGATTGGTACATATGTGGTATGTGGTCACATATATCAACTATGCTTTTTCGGTGCGCCGGTAAAGCGCACGCCTAATACGCTGAAGGTCGCGGGGTCGATACCCAGTGACTCCGATCATGGTATGTAGGCGTGTCACGGCCCGAGATGAGCCCCCACCTTCCACACAAAGATCACGCATAGATTGAAGCGCACGTTGCATAGCAGTTGTTGGGGGGTCGGCAGCAAGGTGCGGCTTGCATTTCCGTGACTGTGCGACCGGCCTCGGCTTTTTGGCATTAAAGCAAGGCACGAGTACATTATAACGTATAGAGTTCAACGTCAGGGCGGATTTTTTCTTGGGGAGAGGGGGTAGTGGGTTCCACAGCTTTAGAGTAGGCATGCATCCACTTTACCGCATGCTTTCTAATCTTTGACCCGTTGAGTTTCTTAGCGGGAAGGTTGTACATCTCGGCGGATTTGGCCATTAGCTCCCCGGTCTTTTCAAAGGCTATTGTGATCGACGTGCCGGTGGCTTGACCACCCTTTCCTCCGCCAGCGACTTGCTATGCCTCATCTAGGCATCTAGCTTGGCGGCTTGCAGTTGAGCACACATCACGCGGCACTCCTTCCACACATACGGTGTGGTAGGCACGGCTATGTTGTGTTTTCGTCTTTCAGTGATACTAGATAGCGCGAGGTAAGCGAGTGATGTGGTGGAAGCGATCTCTGAGCGAGTGCTTTATCAGAGTAATCGTATTGGGATTGGGGGACGCGGGGCGATCTGGTCATACCGCCGACGGTATACGTAGCATTGATAGTGTTCGGTACGCCGTTCAGTTTTTCTCCATGCGTTCAGCTTTGAGCATAATTAACTATGAGAAATTTACGATCACCCGTACAATATGACGTATGGCCGACGTGTATGGGGGCCGTACACACGCAATTCGTTGCGTTCCGTGTATTTGTCATCGATGTGCTAGCCCCGTACTGAATAAAATTCCTTACAAGAAAAAGCAGCATAGGCCACTGCCCCTTGATATTGGTTTTACATAGTAGTGGGGGCTCCGTTATGCAAAAAATGTAGGTATTACATCTCTTACATGAATTGGTTGACATGGCCAAAGGGCCATGTTCACGCATTTATATACGAGGGTATCGGGGAGGGTGGGTTTGCATGAGCTATGCTCCCGCAAAATGCAAAAGGCGGTCTAACGCTGTGTGCGGCGCGTCATATATGGATGTGAGTTTTGCGAAGGCAACGCATGTAAAAGCTAGTATGGACGGTTAGATTTGCGAAGCTTCATGGCAACGCTTGTTAATCTAGCCCCATGTGTAATTCAAACCTCTCTTATTTAACATTGTGACCATTTACAAAGCAATGAGGGGCTCCGTTATGCTATCATGCCGCCGTCTCATGGATAGTCCGCGGTTGGCCGCCCCAAGGCGTGAACTAACCAAAGAAGTACTAATCCATTGTCGTGGGAACGACAGTGGGGTCAATGAAGTCGGGCACGACGGCTTACTCCGTCGCCCACCCGCCGATTTTTTTTTCTGCATATTTACCCCGATAGCGTAAGCGGCTGTGGTCGCACCTTTTCGAAGTGAATGTGACGTCCACCCCAAGCTGTCCGGGGGGTTGACCTTAACGTCCTTGATGATGAGATATATCCAGCTCGACATGTTGTCCGTTGACCAAATGGATGGGTTGTCGCGGTTGAAGATCGCCCAACGATGAATAGTGGGGCCTTATCGAAAAGTGGGGCGCCGTCTGTAGTCCGTAGGTGTTAAAAACATCAGAAGGCTGGCTATGCGATGGTGATCACTTCGAGGGATGATGGAACACAGAAGTATAATGCGCTCAACTGCGACTCCTCGTTGTCCCTTTCTGTCGCGATGGTACATAATGGTTCCACCTTGCTATGTGGTGACGAGGTCACCAATAAGGCACTCAACTCATGCGCCACTTCTCGAAAAAAAGACAAATAGGACGACGGTAACGATGCATGCCCGTAGAAATTCAAATATTTTCGTAAGGTGGTTCTAGTACGTAGTTAGCAGCTGTGTTCTAGTACGCAACTCCCCCGCGCGTGATAACGCGCGGCGGACAACGTCGGCTTGGAGTGGTACGCGGATGAGCGTCGAAGTAAGTGTGTCACAGTTCACACTCGCGCGACGAGATCGCCCAACGCGACAGGGTCACAACCATGGTCCTTGTAAGAGTTCTTGACCACTGAGAGATAAACGGTTGTAGACTCGAAGCCTTGATCGTGCCGAGGTTGCCTCAACATGTGACGAATCATGCCATCGTGGAGGGATAACACGCTAAGGGGGTTAGCTTCTTGTCTTCGAAAAACTCGAAGTACCTTGGAATTGTACTATAGTACGTACCGCGGAGGTGTTTGGCGCCCATGTTGCATAAGTAAGCTGAGATTATGTGCTCCAAGAACGTATTGCTTAAGGATGCGATACATGTACGGACGTATAGAATCTACCCAAGGGTTGGCGCACTCCGAGACCTCGACGCCGTGCTTTCGTAGCATTGGTGTTCGTTGAGTTCGTAGGTTCGTTTGCGTTACCGGTGGGCTTTGTCCGCTGGCGAGTGAAATAAGTGTTGTGCTCACGACTCCACGCAAAAGGTAAATCCATGCCGGAAGGGAACGCAAAATAATGTGACGGGCCATTGAGGCTCGCCTAGTATATCTCGTTTGGCTCGTCGTCCGGGCATGAACAAATTTTCGCGGGGAGAGATGACGAGTTTCTCCACGGCCATCTCGGTAAATGCTTGGTGCCATATCTTGCATGTACGTCATGGGGGGGGGGGGGGGTCCATCAACTGCTCCGCTTTGTTGTAATTTATGGACGAGGTGGGCTAGTTGGGGCAATGGGGGTTACAACATACATTATCGGCGGTCCAATATGGATGGGGAAGGTGTAGTGCGTCGACCGCCTTGCAAGTAGGGTTTAGCCATCCGGAGTTGTAGCGGGGTGGAAGTCGGTTGAGCGCCAACGCGAAGCGATTAATATTGTGGGGGCCAAAGAGTTTAGTTCCGCAAATAGTACCGAGTCTAGCTGCCGGTCATCGCTGTCGATTTGTCGGCTTAGACGGTCGGCCCAAGGGTGGGCCGCGGAACGGATGTAGTGGGCTAGAATGTTTTTGCTGTTCTAAGCCAACAAGTGCCACATAATTCGTAGCTCGGTCATCATATTTGGTGAGCGCTTCACCAGCCATCATGTAGCAGACGGCTTGATTATCCCCGTGTAGTATAACACTCCGGCATGCTAGTTATGGTATAAAGGCCTAAAATGCGAGTATGAATGAATTGAAATTGAAATTGTTTAAAGCAATACCAATAAAAACCGGCTGCTGTCTCTGGGCCCCCCCTGTACTATGCCTAACTGGACTTATAAGCATGAGTAGACCGTGAACCACTAATCCCAACCTCTCTAATGGCAGTGACGATACCGTCTAAAACATACCCGTATCCATGTTTTTATTACTTTCTGATCTATACGTATTTTTTTGAATACAATATGAAATAAAAAATGTCGCTAGTCTCCACGATACGCGGCCTGCTCCAGCCGTTGCGGGGTCGCTGATCAGTAAGGCTGTTCAGCTTGAGCTGGTCGAGTCGAACCTGCCAGACCTCGGCTCCTGTGCGACTCCGGTCGTGCCGGAGACGGGGGGGAAAGGCAAGTGAAAGACCCCCTCGCTTAGGTCGTCGTCGGTCCCGTCTCGATCCGTGCTCAACCCCGCCCGAGGTATTAGCCGCTCCTCCCGACGCAGCTCGCCACTTAGCCGAGTCTTCTCTCCTCCTTCGGGGGCTGAGAAGAGAAAATAACTAGGCTGCAAACGGTGTTCGGCTGGCTCTCCTGCCCTTGAGCCAGATTTTCTCATGTCCCATGTCCTTGTTCCGTCTGTTTCCAACACCTGTCTCATCGCGTTGTGGCCGTCCGTACCCTCCCCCGGTGGTTTATGTTGCTAGGGGGCCGCCTTTATGAGCAGTGTGCCGTCACGATAACCCTAGGCACACTGCCTGAGGCAGCCTATCGATAACCGGGTACCGACTAGGGAAGGGGTTGGAAGAACACATGGATCGAGTCGCCGGTCCTCAAAAGATGGTGGGTACGGGAATATTTCCAAAAACCCCCCGTACCGGGCTTTTCCGGCGGCGGGCGATCCTAAGGACCGCCGCCGCGAGACCGTGCCGCTCCTCCGGCTGCGACCCACCTCCGTCTTGTGTAGCATCAGGCCTCGCCCCCAAGGGACACCTAAGGCTCTCGCAGGGCTAGCGGCTACTAGCGAGCGCCGTGCCCTAGCGCTGCTTCCTAGCTGTCCGCCGCCAGCTCCAACACCCTCGTCCCTCCGTTGATCCGTCCGTACCCTTCTTCGCCAAAAAAATATTTCGCAGACGCCGCCCCCGCCCCATCGTCGGGAGAGTATCAGCGAGTATTTAGTCGCGGAAAAGACATATCGGACTGGCCGAGCGGGAGATCCTTGTGCCGGTGTACGGATAGTATGTTTTCCAAAACCCTCCGTACATGGCTTTCCGACAACTGCTGATCCCGCGGATCGCAGCTGTCGGTACCTCGTTCAACCCCCTACCGTGCCAAGCCTGGCACGGCTATGGGGTTATCAGTGCCCACCGCGTGGAGGTAGAGGTAGGTGCCGACGGGCCTGCGAGCGCACCCCTCTCCGGGGCCGCCGCCGCTGCGCCGCCGGTGGGCGCCGAGTATGAATGCTTTTTGTTCCTTTGACGTAATTTGTTGTGTCTTGTCGCATTCTTTCCAAAATCCACGCGCTTCCTTAGAATTGTTGAGCATCTCCCCTAAATCTGTAGAATAAAATTTAAGTATGTAGGTGGGCGGTTTCGACTAGAAGCTTGATCGAGTTTTCGCTGGATTGAGCCGGCACGTTTCCTCCACCATTACAAGTCGCGTCTGAGATGTGGCGCCATCCAAACCTTGCCTTCCCACTTGTCGCCGATGGCATAGAGCACCTCTCCCAAGCGCGAAATAGGAAAAAGCGTGACATTGGATTGTATGGCGAGGAACATGTATTGGGAATGTACCGCTAGCGATTGAAGGCCCCGTACCGGTAGCCAACACGATTTGTTGTAGCGCATCCGATAAGTTGTCTTCCTTGCGTGCAATTGTTTCGCGGGGGCGAAGAATTACCATGTTGCTGAATCGATGTTCATGCCCATGTGGTGGCCGAACTACGTTGGGTTCAATAAGCTCTTGGTGGGGTGGTGAAGCAATCTAAGTTGATCGACCAGCTTGTCGAGGCGGCGGCGACCAAGGAGAGAATATTCCTCCGACGAGGCGACGCGAAGACAAATCATCGGCATAAGGTTGTACTCGCGCTCCCCTCCAACCCCTCCGTTTGAGATAGTGTCGTGTCTACTGGCTAAGGGAGGGGGGCTCTGAATCTGCCGTCCGAGGGTGGCGGACTAAGGTCTCCGTCATAAGTCGGCAAAAATGGAAAGGTGTGAGCGACAATCATCTAGGCAGGCCGGAAAAGCGATAGAGATGCCCGCGAACGCTTGCCGTAAAGTAATCCCGAAAGTCCGGGGCGATCCCTAAAAGCATAGAATTCGTCGTATAGATCAAAACTGAACATAAAATTGCCGCGGCGTGTGAGGTGTCGAACACCTGGTAAGGTTTCCATCTTAAGTCGATTTTGGTGCGGTAGTCGTTCGCGTGTCGCATATCGCATACTAGTCTCCACATATCCTTGCCAAGTTCTAGGAGTATGAATAGCCTTGAAGCGAATTTACTGTTGGTAGAGCGCTCCCACTCTCCCTTCTCGACGAATCTAGCTAAATCCGAGTCGAGAAACGCGATTTGATCCGGTGTGGCACCGAATATTGACACGCCTTGGTTGAATGGTGGTGTGTGTGGGGGGGGGGGTAAGTCGGTTGTGTCGAATAGACGACTCCCCTCCCGGATCAAATAATAGATAATCATTTTTTAACAACAAGTACCGATAAATCGGCTGCTGTCTCAAGGCGTTCCCAATACTGCAATTTAGGTCTTAAGGATCGGGTTTTACGCAAAGGGGTCTCCTTATCCATCGCTCTCCGTCGGCAATAACAACAAAATATAGATCATACAGGGACATGCATGGTCTATCGCTACGGTAAAATATGAAAAGTACTATGTCGCTATCTCCACGATGCGCGGCCCTCTCTCGCCGCCGAGGGAGCTCATCATCTTAGCAATTCAGCGGATGTGGGTCGAGTCGGGCATGCCTAACTAGGCTCGTGTGCAACTCCGGTCGTTATCGGAGATGGGGGGAAAGGGCAGGTGAAAAAACCTATCGCTCACGCCGTCGTAGGCCCCAACGCGATCCACACACACCCTCGTCCAAGATAATAGATGTTCCTCTCGTCGCCGTCCTCCTCCTAGCATAGGCTTCCGCCTCCCTTCGGGGCAAGGGGGAGAAAGCCATAGTCACGAATGGCTGCCGTTTGTCGCTCCAGACCTCCCGTCGCCTTTGTCATGTCCCGGGCAGCCGCCAGCGGTTTCCGGCACCGGCTTATCCGTACAATATCGCCCGTACCCCCCCTTTGTTGTTTACGCGGCCAAGGGGATGCCATGGACGGTGTGCACTTGCGATAACCCTAGCACACCGCGTGAGGCATCCTACTATTGATGGTGGGTACCGACGAAAGGAGAGGATGCATGGGATGGTAGGATCGGGGCGTTGACCTCAAAAGGTGCATGGTACGGACGTTTTAACCGAAACCCTCCGTACGGATTTTCCTAGCGGCGGCCGATCTAATATCATCGCCGACACACAGAGCCACTCTTCTCGCCGCGGCTGTCCTCCTCGTTGACGATGCCGAGTCTCACCCCCCTTGATGGGCTTGCTCAACCTCAGCAGCGCTAGTCGACGTCGAACGAGCGCCCTTCCTTGGCGATGCTTCCCGGTTGTCCGCCTCCAGCCCCAACACCCGCATCCCACCGCTGATATGTCCGTACCCTTCTCGCCAAAAACATTTCATAGGCACCACCCACGCCTCCTTATCGGATAGTATCAGTGAGTATTCAGTCGCGTAAAAAAACATATCGGACATGCCGGGCTAGATATCTTAGTGTTGGGGTACGGATCTTTTGATTTCCAACACCCTCCGTACATGGCTTCCCGACAGGGGGCGTCCCTGTCGATACCACCCGAGCCGGTGCCCTCGGTGGTAGGCTCAAGATAGTTCTGTTGGAAATTGATGTTTGCATGTAATTGGCTGGCGTGGCCTTCAAAGCGATCCCAAAGTTGTTGAGCTAACATTGTTAATTGTGCTACTTGTGCAGAGACGGAGGACTCGTTTTCCGGGACATCGACATCATGATACAAATGGTCAAAAAGGGAGTGTGATTGTTTGTGTTATAGGTAATCTTACACACTCGGTGGGTAAATACGGCGCCCGCCGGCGGCGCAACGACGGTGGCCCCGGAGAGGGGTGCGCTTGCATGCACGTCGGCACCTACCTTAACCTCCACGCGGTGGGCGTTGGTAGCCATGTAGTTGTGCCATGCTTGGCACAGTAGGAGGCTAAACGAGGTACCGCCAGCTGCGATCCGCGTGATCCACAGCGCTCCGGAAGCCATGTACGGAGGGTTTCAGAAATCAAAATATTCGTACACCAACACTAGGATCTCCCGCTCGGCATGTCCAATGTGCTTTTTCGCGACTAAATGCTCGCAGATAATCTACCGACGAGGGGGCGGGGGCGGCGTCAGCAAAATAATTTTTTGGCAAAAAGGAGTATGGACGGATCGGCGGTGGGACGGTGGTGTTGGAGTTGGCGGTGGACATCCGGGAAGCATCGCCAATACAAGGCGTTCGCTAGCTCTCGTAAAGACATGTGAGTTTCGAGTCTCCCCTGAGGGTGAAGCTCGAAGCTACGCAAGACGGAGGAGGGTCGCAGCCGGAGGAGCGACACAGTCTAGCGGCGGAGGTCCACACGATCGACCGCCTCCAAAAAAACCATGTACGGAGGGTTCTTGAATAAGTACCTCCGCACCCGATATCTTTTGTGGAGCGGCGACTTGATCAGCGAGTTCTATCAACCCCTTCCCAAGTTGGTACCCCGTTATCGATAGGCTGCCTAAGGCAGGGTGCCTAGGGTTATCGCAACGGCACTTTGCTTGTAGAGGCGGCCCTACAACAACGTTAGGGGGGGGGGGGGGGGGGGGGGGGGGGGGGGGTAGGGCGGATTACGCACGATCCGACCAAGGGCCAAGAAATTTGAAATTTGAAATTGTTTACAACATTACCAGTAAGAACCGGCTGTCGTCTCTGGCCCCCCCTTTTGCTATGCCATACAGGACTTAGAAGCGTGAGGTAGACCGTTAACCACTAATCCCAACCTCTCCAATGGCAGTAATAGCGTAATAATTTGTAATCAAGAAAAACAGATCTAAAAATAAATCCACTTGTCGAGAAATGCAAAACTAAACTGCTGCTCGACCTTCACGATGCACGGCCCGCTCCCGCCGAATCGGGGTGTCGACCGGCCTAGGCCGGTCGGCGTTCGGGAGGGACGACGGGCCAGCCTAATCTAGCTCCCGCGTGACTTCGGTCTTGCCGAAGGTAGGAGGGGAAAGGCTGGCAAAAAACCCCTCCTCGCGTCTCCGTATATAAAGCGTCTCCGAATCCGTTAGAAACGCAGAGTGAGATAAATCAGGTTGCCAAGCTATCATGTCACCACATTCCGGGGTAGCCATCAATTTGGGAGCCTTTACATCATCAACATTTGTTGTAATGATAAACGGCCTTGAAGCAATGCTATAATTGATGAAGCATCACTTTCTGATAGAGTATATGTTATTTGAAATTTGTAGTATTTATGAGCAACACCGAGCCCCACGAAGCGCTTCTTGATGCTATATCTTGTTGCGATTGTTTATTGTTGAATTTTTTTGCAAAGCCTACGTTGTTTTGGAATGGCGAACGAGACTAACAAGACGGATTTTGAGACTAACGAGCTGATGGAATTGGCTTGGTGTTGATATTCATGAGGCAAAAATCCCTAGAGACTATTTTCTCAACTGTATCGGAGAATAAAGCAGTGGTCAGATATTTACCACAGTTCTGTTGTTTGGCTGAATTGACTAGATAGATCACTACTTGTGGGAGGGTCCATAACCTATTGAGGGTGCAAGGGGACGTAGGTGAAAGGTGAAAATGATGAAAGGAATGGTTACATGTTCCACAGCCAGGTGGGTTTAAATAGTAGGCCCCTATGTTGCACTGAGGAGGCGTCACGAATGTGTTGAGTGGTGTCATTGACAGTGCTAATGTTGGTGTGTGCAGGTAGTGGCTGACAGCTAGTGTTCATGTCATATTGCATACGGGATAGCTTGTAAACGTGTTATGTAGAAATGTACCACTGATATATGGAGGCTATGAATATGAATAACATGTGAGTACGGGTAATATGCCTACTTATGTCATAAGTGAGGTGATGACATGCAAATGGGTGCATAGCTCAACACATATATGTAAGTCAAATTTTAAAAATGTCCTTGTACCACTAACAGCGATAGGAACTCGTCACCCGTCCCACAACATGAGTGCCTCAATGAAAGGTTACAAAATTTTCGAGGCCGGGGGCTTTCAACCATGTTTTGGTAATTTTGAAAACACGAAACCGGCGAAGCCTTTTCGTCGTCCACAAAACTGAACTTAAAAATGGATCATGCCCGCCAGTTCAAAGACTGTGGCTGCGCTTATATGAGAATTACGCTGAACCGGCATCTTAGGGCACTCTCCACATACAGGACCCTACTGCCGTCAGGCATAAACATGCGGACACATTTACCGCGGGCCACGATTCGCGGAGAAACAACCATTATCGAGCCTTTGTATGACTGTGTCGAAAAATGTAAAGAAAATGCGCAAACTGCAGCGAATAGTTATGGCTGCCGAATCCCTATAATACTTAATGGCATCCACACGAACAAAACAAGGAAGAGCCCATAACTTTCCATACCCACGGAAAAACTGTGCGGTTCCTCGACCTGAAGCTCTGAATCGAAATGGCCTGTCAGTCCGGGTATGAGAATTGCGGCATCTTGATTTTGAGCGCAATGCATATGTGTTCACGGGATCATAGCTGAAGCCAGTGCAGCGCATTAGAGGAAGAAAAGGTCGGCACGGGAAAAGTATTGGGGAAAAATTGCACAGGACACCCTCCGGTGAACGTTTTATTGATGGGCGGGAGCTATTTATTCAGTTGGTTGCCCACATAGTCGACGGTCACAAGCATCGCGGCGTTGGCGGGGCACGAGCGGAGGATACAAGGGGTGAAGCCGCGGTAGAAGCGGCCGAGGCCGCCCTCTGCCCAAAGTTTCTGCACACAAGACAGCCCGCAACCAAAGATCAGCACCGAGAAATCGTACAAGGTGCTGAAAATACGGAAATGTATGCAGGTCTTTGTGTGTGTGTGTGTGTGTGTGTGTGTGTGTGTGTGTGTGTGTGTGTGTGTGTGTGTGTGTATCATTAAGTAGTTGACGTACAAACAAAATGGTGGCGATCAATATCGATGTTAAGGCGATAATAGGATGGTTTGGAATAAAATAGACTGACATTCATAGTCAGTACGGGTACCTTCTTTATTGGACAAATGTAAAGATGATGCCGTGATTAGGAATATTGCGGGTATATGCAAAAGGCTGAATTTAATTACAAATTGAAATAGCAATAACATACAAGCGATGACGACGTACCATGGATAATAATCTCTTTAAGTATCAGCAGTAGCAAAATATATCTGGAATATCTAATTTGCTGTTTTGCTGAAAGCGCATCATTCTACTTATAAGTTCAAACCGAAGTTATTAATTTTCATTTTCAATTAATGTTCAAATAATCCATCCATTAATTCATTCATTCCTCGACGGATAATCAAATAAAGTGGTATGCTATTATAGGGGGTGACTTAGGCGGGGCAAGAAGAGAGGTGGGCTGTGAGGACCTTTGCAGTACTCATCATTGTCGGGAATTGCCGTTCCCCTTTCACAATCGTGTCCGTCATCATTGCCGATTTAATGACGTCGATGGGGAACACTCCCACCCAATAGAGAAGCCCCCCAAAGCCGCCCGCCGCCGCCACGGTCCCCAGAGGCAGCTCCGGCACGCTGCACCCCCGCGCCTTGGCCAGCTCCCGCTTCATGACTTCAAAGGAACCCAGGTACGCGGCGTTGGCGGGCACGTTGCGCATGATGGTGGCCCCCAACCCCTGTCGAACCACCGCCCATCACGAGACAAATGTCAGACAGCCCGCGAACCTTTGTTACCTCGCACTCCGCTCAGCTGCAGTGTGCTCATACAGTAATGAACTGTCCGCAGAATGATATGTTTAAGGTGTGTGTGTGTGTGTGTGTGTGTGTGTGTGTGTGTGTGTGTGTGTGTGTGGAGTAGTATTGTATAACTACACCCATATGTATTTGGACAAGTGATGACCTGTGGAAAGATAACAGGCAAGACTGAAATGAAAAGGGAATCGGTTGTGCTGCCCGGTGCGTTCTTCTCCGGGCTTCATTGGAGACTGGCATGGCACAGACACTTCCTCACCAATACAACCACAAGCCATGAACAAGCCATTTTTGCATAGGATGCGGTGGAAACATCGATATTTGCCAGACTTCACAACCACAACACCCACCGTTCCCGAAGCACTGGAAGTCATTAAAGATCGTCAACATACTGAATCCGTTTTGCGGAGGAACGCCAAAAAATGAATGAGGGCTCTCCGAAATGATACTTGGAGACGCATGGATGAATGTAGCGTGATGTCAAAAGCCATAGTAATGCAATAACAGCCTACCCACAAGTGCATCGCTGTGAGCCTCTGATTGCGGAGTGTGGATCCTCGCGATTGGGGGTTGGATGCGGGCAACGTGAGAACAGACATGCTGATGGTGTTTGAGGAGGTTTATTACCTGGAATGGCCCCCGAAACCCGTTCTGCGCGAGTGTAGCCTTCACGCAGGCAGAGACCGTGGTGTATGCAGCTGCAGTGACAGCGACAGTGAAGGGTCAATCATGCGTAAAAGGAATGCGAGAATGTGATAGAGTGGGTGTTGGGTGGAGCTCTGAGCATTTTGGGGTCATAGGTGCAGAGACTGAGCTGCACGGCGGCGTACGTTTGTATGTGGGGTCCGTCTTAGATTTGATGATCTGGTACTGGATCTGGCTCTTGTAGAAGTCGATGGGGCCCTCGGTGAAGGCGGCAATAAAGCCCGTCATAGCGCCCGCCTTGTAAAAGTCCAAAGTGCTCAGCGCCCGCGCGCTGCCGTCACTGTTTGTGCCCAACCAACGCTTTGACCCGCCGAAAGCGCCAAACAGCGTCGCGCGGAAAAACATCTGACCCGCTAAAGGAGAAGTGACGCCCTGTGGCAGCACGACACCTTCTCTTAATCGCCTTACTTCCAAGGGAAGCACTCTTTTTTCGTCGGCGATGCGCACTTTCGCACGGCCGATCTAAGTTGCCCCACGCGCTCGAGACACTCGTCCTCATAACACACGTTTGCATTCTCTGCTGGCCATTCCGTGCACACCTTGTACAGGCCCGGCAGTCCTTCCCATTGCACAGTCTTCTTGGCGCAGTCAAGAAAACCTCCTGGAATATTCGACGCGCCCACACCCAGCAGCACCGAAAACGGCTGTCAGCTCTTCAAGCACGCGGCACGAGACTACCTTCAAGCTGTCTAAGTGGGATTCGGTGTTCTATCAGGCAGCGCAAGCGGGCAGCGAGTTCGCACCGTATATCGGATTGACGGACGGCTGAGTTTGCAAGCGAACCTTGATGGTGTCAAATGGGTCTGCGGAAAATGCAATTCGCGCGTTTGAGTCGCCATCGTAACAAAGACAGCAGAGATACGGTGGGTTTAGAGGGAGAAGGGCCAGGAAATCGGAGCGCCAGGAAGACACTTACGCCCAACGAGAGTTACTGATATGCCACCTGAGCAAGAAACGCGCACAGCGCGACGGTGTGTTAGTTACTCCGCAGTGAGCGAAGGAGCAGAGGTCAACCGCCCCGTACGATCCGTACAATGCCAAGCGGTCGCTTTCACCGGCGGGGTAAAGGACTTCGCTCGATGTGTAGGTAGGGATCAGAGCGTACCGCAAGTTCCCGCGAAGACATCCTTGGCAGATTTTGTCGTCATGGCTAAGCACCTCACAAGAGAAAAGACTCGAACTCTACAGCTTGCGCCAGTTCATCGAAAAATGTTGCGTTGATATGAGGGGTCTACGGTAGCTCGGTCTCGTCCTTGAGGAAAACCATGCCTTGTGTGGGGCGCATCAGAATCCGGTATATAACTTTTTTCCATTTTTTTTTTGCGCCCCAGGGAAATTTTGCTTGCTGGCAGGTAAGCCCGCACTCGCACCCTTTACAGTCGGCGTTTTGCAAGTACCTGTACGACGACTGAGAGCAGATGTTCAAAACAAACCTTAAAACTCATCGTCATAGATAATGCTCCCGGCCGGGTAGGCGACGCTCGTGTGAGTGCATTACGTACCATTGTACGAGAACCGTACCGTACAACTCTAATAATGAATAACCCCACACGAGGCCAGGAGTTTCACCAATGCGAGAAGGACCAAGGCCCATCTCACGGAGCAAAACATTTCGGGAGTGCGATACATGAACTACAAAGAAAGCAATATGAAGGAGGGCTTGGCTAGAAACATAACTATAAAAACTTCCCAATTCCCGTGAAATAGATGGCGCCATGAAGGGAAGGGGGACACCGCCTAAAAGTAAGATATTTATATCTTCGGGGGAGGTAGCGAACTTACCTACAAAATCATTAAACTCTTGGCTAGTGTCCCAAAATTACGACGGTGGCACTCCCAATGTAGGCATTCAAGCATGACATGTTCTTTAGATTCATGCACATCCCCGCAGCATGGAGGACAATGATGGAGAAAACGTTTAGGCATGGCATCAATGCGGGCTAGACGACGGGTTGTGGGAAATATAAGCTTATGAAATTTAATCATAATAACCCTGCAACAACCCCCGCGGGAATGTCCGTGCTATATTGTGGCAATAGGTTCCCAACACATGAAGCATGGGGATGAATACTCCACGTATTAGTACATGCCGACGATGATGTCTTGAATCGACCCCATACCGTTGCTTTAACTAGGTTAGAGGCAACGCGTGGTTGCAAAGACCTCCAAACGGTTGGGACGCGTATATTTTGGGCTAATTCCGCGCTGCCCTAGCAAAACGATCCAGCCAACGCACGGTCTTGGACGTCCACGTATTTGGGCGCATACGACTAGGCAGGCCCACCATATCGCTTATGCATGTATTTAGGGTGAGCGCTTTAAGGAATGCCCTAATAGTCCTAGCCGTTGCTTTTGTGGCTTCTATGAGCGCTATTCCTAGCTCCCGTAGTAGCAGCGATGTGGCCACCCCATGGGCCTTTGCATCTACCTCGGGTGGTTCTTATCCCCCTTTGACTTTTGCAAGCTGACCCTCACCTTCGTGAATTTCCTGAGAGCACCATTCCCATAGCTACCCTGCCCATCATTAGACAACGGCACCAAGACCTATGTCAGACGAACGCGCTTGCGCGGCGCGAGGATTCTTCCCTACGTCGACGATTTCCCTACTATTTGCGGCTACGGAGGAGGAAGCGCTTTCATGGCGCCAATGCCTAGCCAGCCTCTTAGACCATCTCGGCATGCTCCGCCACCCCACCAAGGGCTTTTGGATGCTAGCTCAAGTCGGACACCACATGTGAATCGACATCAACACAACGCTAGACTACTTCTACGCTCAAGAGCCAAAACTTGCCAAGATCGCGCAACAAGCAAACCATTTAATCGGACGAGCTACACGGAACACATGTTGACTACCCGTAAAGGACCTTCAATCAGTGGCGGGCCATGGTGCACAATACCTTTTTTGGGCTATCCTTGTTGCCAGATTCTTCCGCCGCGAGCTAAACTCCGTTGTCGGCGAGAAGTGGGGAGGCCTCGTTCGGCTAACACCACAGCTACGTCGCGACCTACAATGGTGGACATAGGTGCCCAGTCAGTCAAAAGGCAAACCCATCCACAATCATGTGGAGACCGCGGCCCTACACACGGACCGCTCGGACTACGGATGGTGAGCGGTTCTGACCGAGCGCCTCGAGGCTCGAGGACTTTAGAGCGCCGAGTACGAAAAACATCACATTACTTGGAAAGAATTGAAGGCCGTCCGTCACGCCGTCGAGGGTTTCGTCTCGCAGCTTGCTGGATGCAACGTCCTCCAGCACGAAGACAACCATGCAGAATGTCATATTCTGAAAGGCCTAGATTCTAGCTCACTAGTCATGATGGACGAACTACGACGTCTTTGGTGCTTACTCGAGACAAACAACATCAACTTGTGAGCGCGCTACATCCGTTAAGCAGCCAATGTCTGGGCCGACAAGCTCACCCAACACCTCGACACCGACGACTTGAAGCTCGACCCGGTTCTTTTCGCGGAACTCGACGCGGGGCTCGAACGATTCTCTATCGATCACTTCGCGTCCGCACACAACATATTCTCCCCCCGATACAGCGCCGGATGGAAAGACCCGACTTGCGAAGCCGTGGACGCCCTACACCTATCGGACTCCGACTCACGCAAGGAAAACAATTGGTGTAACCCCCCGTGGCCCCTATAACCCAACCTCGTCCAAGAACTGCGATTGAGCGGCGCGGCAGCGACTATAATCACCCCCAAATGGACGGGCAAGGTTTGGCACCATGCACTCACCGAGATGCCCTCCGAGGAATTAATCGTCGCGCCCCGTCCAAACTTGTCCTAGCATGGCGGCGGGCGCTACGCGGTACGACATGCAGTCCTCACTGGGCCGTCACAATATTCCAAGCTCCCTCCCAGCATGGCTCTACTTACTAAAACGAGGAGATATGAGCGCTATATTTGCACTTTTTAGGGGGCTACACCGAGAACCCAAGCTTCCCTACCAGCGGCCCGGCCGAGCTTCCAAACCAAAGTACATAGTCATCGTCACTCCCGATACCAACCCGTGGATCGAGACTATGAAACCGTACATGACCAAGATTCTCAGTTCGAACGTACTCGGCGCGAAGACACTAGCTCTCCTCTCCGCAGCATGGGCACCCAACACAACAGCGACGTTCGGCAATACTATCCGCCGCTACTTCCACTTGTGCGACGAGTACATGCTCGTGCCACTAGCGGCGACTCTGGCACACATGGCTAGGTACGTCGCATGGCTAGGTCAGCTCGGGACCATCAAGGCCTCAAGCCTACAACCATACATGGCCGCAGTCAACGGGTTATTCTAGGACCGCGGACTCGAAGCAATTGCCCTCGGCGACCTCGTCGCTAAGGTACGGAAAGGGCTTGCCGCATCGCAGGAATGATATCGATAAACGACACGCCGGTACGCGCACATTTGTGTGCGTCCATCGTCGTCCAAGCCCTACGCATGCCCCAAGCCCTACGCCTCCAGCTCGCGGAATCCGCAACGCATGCTGCCATGTCCACAAGCCCAGCACGCGATCAAGTACGACTCCCGTGGGCACGCAGGTTAGTAGTAGTATTGTAATTGTTCATCAACATTGGAGGCTATGACATCGATTGCCTTACCGGAGACCTCGTCGCCTCCAAAACCGACGGCATTCGCATGTACCATCGCACGAGGAAAAGACAACACGGTGTGTCAACAATGTGTATATTACTTTGCCACCTACCGCACACTATACACACGGAGGTGTTACTATTTTTCGAGTCACATCGACGCACTATCTCGAGAGGAAAATTCCTAGCAGCGCGTTGGGCAATTGACTTGACAGAGAAACACGTTGTCGGGGAGTAGCTTCAGCTCCAAGCGTTTGCTGGCCTCTTCGATAATCTTTTTGATGGTTGCAGTGGATTCCACGAGGGTGAGCGCGATCGTGGGGCGGGTGAGCTTATTGAGTTTGAGTACCATTGGGTCGGTAGTGGGGGTGCCGGAGACCTCGCTAATGACGGCATGTGGGAAGGTTGCGCGAGGCGGGGTGGGCATGTGGGTGGGGTGAGGGAGATGACAATCGAGAGGGGTATGGGTGGGTGTGGGGGATGCGAATGATTTGATGGGTTTGTTACCAAAGTCTACGGTGATGGTCTTCCATCGGCCTCCGTTGTGACGTTCCATGAGGGAGAGGAGGAGATGTAGCGCGCTGCTGTGGCAGTCTTGTCTTAGGCCATACATGGTGGGGCAGTTGCCGGCCATGTGGCCGTTGCTGGTAAATTGGCCACACATGGGGCAGCGCAGGGTGGGGTTGTGGGTGAGGAGGCGGGTGTTGTGTACGCCCCACATAAATTCTTGCGTGTGGGTGAATCGGGTGTTGGTGAGTGTAGTGTGTTTTTTGTGGAATGAAGTCGGCGCCATCCTCCGCGGCTCGGGCGAGGAGGGCACCGTGTTTGGATGTTTGCGAGATGTGTGTGTGTGTGTGTGTGTGTGTGTGTGTGTGTGTGTGTGTGTGTGTGTGTGTGTTTGGTGCTATGTGTGTGCGTCTGTTTTCATGTTGGTGTATCTGTAGGGCACGGGCTCCCCTTCGGTTTGTGGTATGAGGGTGTATGGCCAGGTCAAGTGGCCTATCGACACGTATGAACATGTTGTGTATGTTGTGTCGGGTGGGTGTCCGTCTGCAACTTGGTTAGCTAGGGTGTATGCGAGGTCATTGTCTAACGAGTGGTTGTGTGCTTTGATTTTGCCGAGGTGTGTGCGGATGCTTGAGGCGCATCGGGTCTTGAGGGTGTGTGTGATGGAGAGGAGTGTGTCGCGGTGGATGTTGTGGCGGTATGCAGTAGGGCAGTTTAAGTAGCCTTGTAGGTGGCGGAGGGAGCACGCACTGTCTCTAAAGAGGTGGGTGTGGCCTAGTTGGAGGCCTATGTCGATGCCCGCTAATTCAGCGCGATTGAAGGTGTGTGAGGGAGGGGTGAAGGTCACCAGAATTTTGATGCGGGTGTCCGAGGCGGGGTGGGTGGCGGCTGCTCCAAGGGGGGGGGGGGGGGGGGGGGGCACTCTTCTTGGAGCCGTCGGTGTATACGATGTCCTTCTTGTTCCAAGCAAGTTCTCCTATGGTGGGGAAGTATGTTAGGTTCGTGCGGTCCGGCAGGGGATAAGTAAGGGGGTGAGTGGGGTTAGGGGGGAGGTGGAAGATGCCTGCGGAGTGGGGGGAGTAAGTGTCGAAGAGGTGAGGAGGTGGGATGATGGCGATGGTGGGGATGGGAAGGTGTGTGTCGTATATCAATTCGAGTATGTTGTGGAGGGCGGACATAGCTGCGTGTGAGGGCAGGGCGGAGAGGGCGAGGGGGTTGGCGACGAGGTAGATGTCGACCATCCAACGTGTGCCGAATAAGGTTGGGGTGGGGTGGCCTGTGTGTTGGTCGGGGGGTAGGAAGGTGTTTGCGTCGTTGGGAAGGGTGTAGTGGTGGTAGGTGTATGGAGAGGTGATGTATTTGGAATGGCGGTAAGGTGTGTGTTCCCAACGGGGGAGTATGAGGATGGTGGCGCTGGGTGTGTGTGATGCGGTGGAGTGGGCGCTAGTGATTGCGTGTTCCATGGCGCGTCGCATGCATTTGTGGTCGTATTCCGGGTTGGCGATGTTGGTGCCGTGCCAAGTGTGTGGGGCGTTGCTGCCGCTAGATGGAAAGACTATGTCTTCTGGGTATCGTGAGTGGTAGGTGTGGGAGTGGAGTGATTTGTTAAGAGGGTCTGAGTAGAGTTATGTCTGGATGCGGAATGTGGTGCGAAGTGTTGTGAGGAGGTCCTCTCGAGTGGCTCATATGTTGCGTGTGGTGGTGGCGGGTGTGGGTGAGTGGATTTCTTAACGGGAGCCTAGGCGGGTGATGAGGTGGTAGACCTCCTCTTCGAACGGGCGGTGTGTGAGGTCGGGGCGAAAGAGTTGGAATAGGTGTCGGGTGCGGGGGCCGGAGAGGGTAGTGACCGCACGGCCATCGGGGTGCGGAGGATGGTAGTGGCGTGGAGTGTTGGGTAGGAATGTATGGTGAAAGTATCGGTGGGGAGCATGTCGAGGTCGGGGTGGATGGGGTCGTGGTTGCATGTGATGAGGGGGTGCGTCCATGGGGGGGGACCAGGGTCGAGTAGGATGGGTGTGGTGGAGGGGACGAATCCTTAGTTAAATGTAGTGAGGGCGGTGGGGCCAGAGGGGTCCCACTGATGGTGTCGTGGACTTGAAGGCAAGGGCCCACTAGACTTCGTGTAGGCGGATGAGGTCGTGGTGTTGGCCGCGGTCGCACCAGTCGCATTGCCATGTGCCGGGTCCCAGAGCGGGGCGGCATTGAGAATGGACGGCAAAGTGCGGGCACGTGCAGCAGGTGGAGGTGGGGTCTATGTGGAGGGGGTCATGGCAGATAGAGCAGGCGGTGGGGGAGGGGTGGGGAGACATATCGATGTGGGGGTTGAAGAGATGAGGCGGAAGCCGTCGTCGAGTTGGAGTTGGATGACCCATTCCGTGAGGTGTTCCGGAGCCCATTCAACCAAGTATTATGTTTGGCTGTATTCTGTGTCCTTGAGTTTGGAGATGATGCATGTGACGTCGCTCGGGGGGTAGTGGTGGTCGGATGGTGAGAGGTATTCTGTCTCGATGTGTGTGGTGGGTGCCAAGGGAGGGGGGGGGTTGGTGCGAGGGGTATGGATGCCGGAAGAGAGGGTGGTGGGGGGGCGGGGGAGGTGGGGGAATAAGGGGGGAATCCATGAGGGGTGGATGGTGGCGGGGGGGGGGTGCTTGTTTGGGGGTGAGGTGTGTGATGGGTAGGCGGTTGTGGATATAGTATCGAGGGGTTCGGTGAGGACTGCTGCGAGAAGTCGAATGGAGATTGAGAGTGAGGTGGCGGACCCCGTGAGTGTGAGTATGGATTTGCAAGATTGGAGGAGGATGGAGGTGTTGGTGGCGCGAAGGAGGACCTGTGGCCATGTGTATTGAACCATGCAAACACGGTTAGTGTGGCAGATAAGTCACGCAAACGTAGTTACAGTCACAGTCACGCAAACATGACAGTCACAGAGACCACCAGCCTACATGCGTGGTGTCGGGACAACAGAAGTGGGAGAGCTTTAGCCTAGCGACAGCTCTATTATTGTAGCCCCGCTTCAAGCATGAACTCTTCAAGCACGTACGTGGACAAACCGATCGTGAACCTGAATGGTGTACAACGAGCACGGGCACCGGGGGATGAGGCCCATAAGCATAAAAGTTGTCGAGCGCTCACCCGGCATCCATAGAGGCACCCGATACCGTCGACAAAGATCCACGAGACTCGAAGGGAGTCTCATTGCACCGTGGGCACTTTAGAACATGAGAGGTGCGCTCCACAATAAGACCCAACACGCGGTGAGTTGCCATTGTATAGCAATCGGACGGCACCTTGAAACTTGACCCATGTGAGGCGAAGAAAAGTGCCAAAGCACCGTGACTCGTACCCTTAACCACCCGCATATAATCCGCTAGGGAAGAGCCCGAAAACGCCAAAAGCTCATGGTAGGCCCGGGCACGAAGATCGTGCGAAATGTCCCGCTGAATGGGGGCCCCATAATCTCCCGAGCGAATGAGAGCGTTGTGAGTCGGAAGTTAGGAGCAAATCGACTAGGCAGCGGCCGCCGCCGCATTGTCAACCGGAAATGCCACCAACTCAACATCGGGACATGCATAATTGGAAAGGTCTTGAGTTAGTGTGTTAGTCAACACCGCGAGATCCGATTTGGAAAACCCGCTCGTATTATTGGAGATCGTATAATACGAATTGTGCAATTGGACCGCCCACGGTAAAGTAGAAGTAGCAACATGTAGGAGCTCTTGACGGATAGACCGAACATCATAGGACCTAGCGACTCATACTGGTAATAAGTAATCATGTTGGCGAGTGCGCATTGAATGAAGCATAGTGGACGGATACAGCATCGAGCTCGAGGTGCGGTACATTAAGTCCCCCAAACTCCACGGGCAAGAAAACATGGCGCTTAGCATAATTCATTTGATCGAGCGTTTGTACGTCCTTAGATACGCCCAAGATTCGGACAAATGCAGTACGAACGGCCCTCTCTTGCAGTAGCAAGGTACGCATAATATATCATGGGGGAGGGTGCGGGGCAAGAACCGGTAGCGGCGTACCGCACACGAGATCATACAAGCGAAAAGCCGAATGTGCGCCTCCGAATTTCGACGTAGCAAAAAGACGACCTTATCCGATAGGAGTTGAAGAGCCTCCACGGTATCTTGTAGACAAGAATAAAGATCATTGTGCTCATTGTGCGATGCCGGAGGGTCGGACGTTATCGAGAAATCCAACGCCAAAGGGGCTCCTAGGGTACTAGTACCCGTAACAACGGGGACCATCGCCCGTATCACATCAAGAAGTTCAGGGGCCGTATCACGGGGTACTATGCACGAAGATGTAACGAGCTGAACCCTCGAGCAAACCTTCCATAATAACTCCATAGCAACCGCAGTCGCACTCGGGCAAGTAGCCGTTGTGATCAAGTACTTTCAATCGTCAAAAAAGGTATGGATCGCCGCAGAATCCATGCACCGTTCCCCTTAATTCCGGAGCGGGGTGCTAATCATCAAGTTGAACATAAGTGGGCCAAGAGGATCTCCTTGTCAGATAACCGCACGATACTCAACCGTGCGGTACATGAGTGAAGCATCGTTAGGGTCGAAATAGTACATACACCGGTAACCCAAGTGATGACATAGCAATATAAGCGCGAGGCATGCCGGCTGCTAATAGTAGTATTGTAATGGCATTAGAACCAATACTGCTATTGTACGGCAACCCCTCCCCCCATGCCTCTGGTGGACTCCCCCCCTTGGCTCCACTCCCTTCCCCACCCCGAGCCGAGCCGGTGCTTACCCCCCTCCCCCCCCACCACCTCCATCTGATGGACTCCCGTTACCTCATGGACAACGTTTTATATCCTCATATGCCGCCGCACTCCGCCGAGAGGGTGCTCTCCGATCTCCCGCTCGCGCTGCTCCTCATGCCTCATGGTGCTCCGGTACCGACCATGTCGCTTGTCTATTGCAACTCATACCTATCACTGCGGCCCGGAAGGTTTGTGCGAAAGCGAAAAATGACCTCAGTTCCGCCCTACAAGACACCCTCGAGTATGCGACCTCCCTTCCCTCAACGGACTCTCGTGCCGCCAGAACTTTTTGCGGCAATTCACCTTTTTGGCGGTGTTGTAAGTAATACCGTATACGTATTAGTTGCAGATAGCTATTGTAAGCTATTCTAGATATGATTAGTACATGTCTAGATCGGACATACCGATAAACTGTTTGACTCGGTACAGAGCTGTCGCTAGGCTACAACTCTCCCACTTCTGTTATCCCGACACCACGCATGTAGGCTGGTTGTGGCCGTGACGGTTCCGTTTGCGGGACTGTGACTGTAACTACGTTTGCGTGAGTTGTCTTCCACACTAACTGTGTTTGCATGGTTTAATAGGTTATGGGCTCCCGCCTCACGTCACTCACGCGCGACAACCTGGTTCGGCGAGCCGCGATCGACAACTCTCCCGCAGAAGGCAAGTTTATCTAGATACCTAGTACTTTTACCTTGTAGTCGGCGGTATCGCCAGTATAAACTGCGATTTAAAACCCGCCACCATCCCTCTTAAGTCAGCTACTCGACGGCGATAGCCAGCCACCCACACCGACGCACTCGTCGTGTGTGGACAGGGTGCACACATGTCTAAGCTGGAGAACGGGGGGGCGCACTATCGGGTGAATACGCATCCAATAGTGCGCAAAGCAAAGCCTTCAGGCCCAGCATACTCACGGTGTCCCGACTAGCCATGTGTTAGCTAGCATTGTAAACAAAGTTTCTTGCGACTCTTGCTTACTCCACAAAGCCACAGCTGCACCGCGCAACACAGCCGCTTGCGCGAAGCCATCCCGACCCCTCCTTAACATGTCCGTTGATCTCTGGGGCCCGGTCAATGTCCCCTCCCCACATGGCCTCCGCTATTGCTTGCTCGTCATCGACCACCACACCAACTACATGTGGGTGCGGTTCCTTAAGTCTAAAGACGACGCATGTTCGGAGTTAGAAACCATCCTCTTGGACATCAAACACTTGCATGCCCGCCATCACTCCCAGTCGGGCGCGTTCGCACCGGTCCTCAAGTTTGACTCCGACTCTGTGTTTGAAGCTGTTGGCACTCGCCGGATGTGCGCACACCTCGGCGTCGGGGTCCACTTCTCTGCCCCATACGCCCACCACATGCTCGGCAAAGCCGAACGTCCTTGGCGCACTATCCGGGACAATGCATCGGCGATGCTCCACAACATGGCCGTCCCCAACTCCATGTGGTCGTGCGCTGTCAGCACTGTTGTGTACCTTCGCAACCGCACGTACAGTCGCTCGGTCGGACCCCGTGGTGGCGTCCTCCTCACACTCCTTACGACGCCTCCAAGTTCCTCGTCTTCGGCTGCGCCGTTTTCGCCAAGGTCCCCGACAAACAACGTCAGAAACTCAGTGAAAAAGCGTTTCGCGGCGTCCTGGTGGGCTATCCCCCTGACGCACCCGGGTACCGTGTCTACAACCCGGAAACGCGTCGCATCACCAGGGACTGGATCCGCCAATTTTTTGTTGGGTTCGGATCCATGAGTACTTGATTTTTTAGGATCCGGAACTAGTGAGTACCTCTAAAAAAGGGATCCGGATCCGGCGATTACCTGTGATTCTAGGGTTCGGACCCCGCGATTACCTGTGATTCTAGGGTCCGGATCCCGCGATAACCTGTGATTCCAGGGTTCGGATCCAGCGATTACCTGTGATTCTAGGGTTCGGATCCAGCGATTACCTATGATTCTGGGGTTCGGATCCAGCGAGTACCTGTGTTTTCGGTTCCGGAACCGAGTACATGAGTACTTCTAATTTTTTGGTTCCGTTGGATTCGTTGGGTTTGCGATTCCAACAAGTACTCGAAGTACTCATGCAAATTGATACAAATTGCGCATTTTGGGGGAAATTTGTGCTGCAAATTCATTTCTTACATCTCTACTAGTTCTATGCGCGTGCTCATGCTTGGATCCCATACAATAGATTTTGACTGAGGTATCCTGAACACCCTATCTGAATTCCCAACAAGCTCCTCTTTTGTACGTTGGATAGCCGTCGATGACAAGCTCTTCCCTGATCTAGACGGTCTACTACTTCCCGCTTGCCCCGCCATTGTTGCTAACTATGATAGGAGTTGGATGTGGACGGGCAGATTATGGTGGATTTCAAGCGCGTACGCACCGTTTAACTGGCCCTTGGGTGGGCTATAATCGATTCAAGGCTGCGGAATGACAACAATCAGGGCTATTGAACCAATCCTAGACATACACCTAAGCTGATTTGCATTGCCAAATACCTCCCCAAAAAACAACGTGTCACTTCGGGCCACCACAAAATCGTGAGATACTCGGAATCGTGAGTACTTATTGGGTATCGCGATTCCACATCGTTTTGCGAGGATGAGGTACTCGCGATTACCGCGGATCCATTAAAGTACGATGGATACCGGATCCAACGATTACTTACAATAACTGGTACCGGATCCTACGATTACTTACAATAACTGGTACCGGATCCAACGATTACCTGTGATTCTAGGGTTCGGATCCCGCGATTACCTACCGAACCTAGGGTTCGGATCCAGCGATTACCTGTGATTTTAGGGTCCGGATCCCGCGATTACCTGTGATTCTAGGGTCCGGACCCACGAGACCGAGTCCGAACCCGAGTAGTCTCGGGGATTCGCGGAGCCGTAGGATCCGGATCCAGTCCCTGCGCATCACCACCTCCGTTCATGTTGTCTTTCAGGAAGACACCTCAGGCTTCGACACACAACCCTCCGTCGACTCGGTCATCACCGACTCTTCGGCAGACGTACCCGCAGCCTCACCCCTATCCCACCCCATTGACCTCATATTACCCAGCACACCCCTACCCCCCCACGGCAGCCCCTCGCCATACTCGGCTCCGCTCCCACTCCATTCGATACGGCAATATAATTGCCCACTTGTCAAAAAAAGTCAAACAGTTTATCTGTATGTCCGATCTAGACATGTACTTATCATATCTAGAGTAGCTTATAGTAGCTATCCGCAACTAGTACTTATACGGTATTACTTACAACACTCCCCTTGAAGGTAGCTACGGGATGAAGCGTTGCATTGGGTCTTGTCCTCCAAGGATCGCACTTCGGTGTCTTGCCAGTGCCGGTCCTAGGAGGGGTTTGGTGAGCATGTCAACCACCATCTGGTCCGTGGGGAGGTACCTCAACTTGATGGTTCCCTACTCCACGTGGTCTTTGAGGAAGTGCCACTTCAGACCGATGTGCTTAGTCTTCTCGCTAACCAAAGCATTCTGGGAGTATGCAATGGCGCTTTGGTTGTCCTCCCAGATGGTGGTGGTTTCGGTGATGGGGGAGTTGAAGATTTCCCCCAAGAGTTGTCGGAGGTCGAGTCCCTCCTTGGTGGCGTCAGCCGCAGAGTAGTACTCGGCTTCACACGTGGATTGGGCCACACAAGTCTGTTGTTTGGACTTGTAACTGACTGGCCCGCGTCCGAGGGTGAAGAGATAGCCGGAGCGAGACTTGCGGGTGCTGCTGTCGTTGGCCCAATCAACGTCGGCAAAGCCTGTGAGTTGGGGGCTGTGGTCCAGGCCCCCCCCCCCCCCCAACGTGAGGCGCATGTCGATGGTGCCATGGAGGTAGCGGAGGACCTTTTTCAGAGCCTGCAAGTGTGCCTCGGTGGGTGAGGCTTGGGTAGAGCCGAGGATGCTCAATGCCGTGGAGACATCGGGGCGGGTACACACGGCTGCGTACTAGAGGCTGCCCAGGAGGCTGGGGTACACGTCCTTGGCCACCCCGGTGAGAGAGGGCGAAGTCATGTGTGCGAGGCCGGCGAGAAAGCCCGGGTCCATGGGAAGTGACGACGGCTTAGAGTCGGATATGCCGTACTTGGCGAGTATGTCGCGCATGTACTTGGATTGGTCCAGCGAGATGGTGCGCGTGGAGCGGTCGCGGGTAATGTGCATGCCGAGGAGTTGGGAGAGGTCGCCGATGTCCTTGATCTTGAACCGTGGTCCGAGTTGAGCTTTGAACGATGCGAGCCAAGTGGCATCATTGCAGGCCGCGGGAATGTCATCGACGTACATGGCGATCATGGCGAAAACGTGGCCGGTGCGGTAGATGTAGATGCACGGCTCGGAGACGCATTGTTGCCAGCCATGGTCGACGAGCCATGCACGAAGTAGCATGTTGAACTCGCGGGGGGACTGTTTAAGGCCGTAGAGGCAGCGCTTGAGGTGACACACTTTGGACGTGCCATCGTTGAAGCCGAGGGGCTGGCGGATGTATACGTCTTCCCGGATGGGAGCGTAGAGAAACGTTGTGTCGATGTCAAGCTGGCATAGTTCAAGGTTGCGGGTGGATGCGATGGTCAGGAAGAGACGCATGTTGGCCATGCGGATGACTGGGGAGAACGTCTCATTGTAGTCCAGTCCAACGCGTTGGCTGCACCCCTTGCCGACGTACCGCGCTTTGAAGCGGGAGACGTCGCCGGCGGTATCTGACTTGACTTTGAATATCCACATGCTGTTAACGACCATTCGGCCGGGGGGGAGGTCCATAAGTTCCCACGTGCCGTTGGCGATAAAGGAGGAATACTCCTGCTGCATAGCTGCATTGCCACTGGGGGGCTTGGGCGCTGTCCAGCGCAACCCGGTAGGATTTCGGTTCCACACACTCCCGGGCGGAGAGGAGGGCGACGGCAGTAGGGGACGTGCTTGCATGTGTGTGCGGGGGACCCGTGATAAGGTCGGGGACGTGAGGGTGCTCAAATATGTCCTCTTGAGCTTTGCCTTGTTCGAGATCACAACACGCCGTCACGAGGGTCGGGGGGTAGTCGGACAAGTGGGCAACCATATCGCCGTAGCGAATGGGGTGTGAGCGGAGCCGAGCATGGCGAGGGGCTGCGGGGGGGGGGAAGGGGTGTTGGTAATGTGAGGTCAATGGGGTGGGATAGGGATGAGGTTGCGGGTACGTCTGCCGAAGAGTCGGTGATGACCGAGTCGACGGAGGGTTGTGTGTCGAAGCATGGGGTGTCTTCCTGAAAGACAACATGGACGGAAGTGGTGATGCGACGCGTTTCCGGGTTGTAGACACGGTACCCGGGTGCGTCAGGGGGATAGCCCACCATGACACCGCGAAATGCTTTTTCACTGAGTTTCCGACGTTGTTTGTCGGGCACCTTGGCGAAAACGGCGCAGCCGAAGACGCGGAACTTGGAGGCGTCGGGCACAGACGACGTAAGGAGTTTGAGGGGGACGCCACCATTGGGTCCGACTGTGCGACTGTACGTGCGGTTGCGAAGGTACACAATAGTGCTGACAGCGCACGACCACATGGAGTTGGGAACGGCCATGCTGTGGAGCATCGCCGACGCATTGTACCGGATAGTGCGCCAATAACGTTCGGCTTTGCCGAGCATGTGGTGGGCGTATGGGGAAGAGAACTGTACCCCGACGCCGAGGTGTGCGCACATCCGGCGAGTGACATCAGCTCCAAACACAGAGTGTGAGTCAAACTTGAGGACTGGTGCGAACGCGCCCGACTGGGAGTGATGGCGGGCATGCAAGTGCTTGATATCCAAGAGGATTGTTTCCAACTCCGAACATGCGTCGTCTTTAGAATTAAGGAACCGCACCCACATGTAGTTGGTGTGGTGGTCGATGACGAGCAAGCAATAGCGGAGGCCATGTGGGCAGGGGACATTGACTGGTCCCCATAGATCAGCGGACAGGTTGAGGAGGGGGTGGGATGATTTCGAGCAAGCGGCGGTGTTGCGCGGTGCAGCTGCGGCTTTGTGTAATAAGCAAGAGTCGCAAGAAACTTTGTTTACAGAGCTAGCTAACACAAGGCTAGTCGGGACACCGTGAGTATGCTGGGCCTTTAGGTTTTGCATGTTCATGTGTCCAAACCGACGGTGCCACATTACGGGGTCACACTAGGCAATAAGGGCAACCCGACGTGAGGGGTCAGGAGCCGACGTTGCGGATGGGCTTGAAGGGAGCTCTGGCTGGTGGGGAAGGAGGTAGAGACCGTTTCCGGACGGTTCTAGCACACCCATGCTTGTGGGTACCAAAAGCAGACAAGTGTCAAAGTTGGAGGGGGAGATGAATTCACAGCCGCTGTGCGTTTGCATCCCGCTGACACTAAGAAGTCTACCGATACGCTGAGCGGAGCGAAATGATAGGTCGGGGGTGTATAGTGCATACACGGTGCGGTGAATAAGCTGGCCAGAGGCTAGTCTGACAGAAATCCGCACTGAGCCACTGCCCTTAACGGCAAGGCCGACTCCTACCACGCGAGAGGGAGCGGTGGGGGTGTGAACTCTACAAAGTCATCTCGGAACGCGGTGAGGTTAATCGAGCATGCGGAATCAACGGCCCAGAAGTGTGAGAGGTTACGACCTCGGGTGAGGGAAGAGGAGAATGCCATAGAGCTGAAGGGGACACTCACTTCGCCGTCATCGCAGTCATCCGCGCAGTCCTCGAGGGTGGGTAAGCTGTCGGCGTCATCGGCGGGGGCGTCGTCGGCAGGGACGTCGCTCAGCATAGCAGCGTGAGCAGAGATAGGGCCACCGGGGGCGCCGTACTTCCGGACGGTCATCTTACGCTTGGCGAGGTTCCACTTAAGGATAGCGTCATCAGGGGCAGTGCATGCGGACATGAGGTGGTTTAGGCTGCCACATACGCCACACTTGTTGGGTCGACTACCGCGAGGATTACGGTGTGGTTGGCCACGACCGCTGTGCGAGCCGCGGCCCGCAGCGACGAACGCGGAGATGGGAGGGGGTGATGCGACCGGAGCGGGTGTGTCCGGGGCAGGGTCGTCGTCCATGTTGTGCGCGAGGTGGAGGATGATGGCCATCACTTCATCAGCCGACAGTAGGTAGTCTATGTCAAATGCGTTGATGACGCATTGTTTAGCTTGACCGTGTGGGCCGCTGCTAGAAATACCGCGCAGCATGAGGAGACCGAGGTTGTGGGGGTGGATGGCAGCGGAGCCATCAACCATTTGGCACGTCTCGTTGTAGTCATCAAATGTCTGGCGCATGGAGTGGACATAGTCACTGAGTGACTGGCCAGGGCGCTATCTGTCCATGAGGTTCTCCAAGAGGGACATGGAGCGAGCAAAAGACCGACAGTCGAGGCTTTGACACAGGATGTCGCACGCGGCAGCGGCGCAGTCAGGGCGGGCCGGAGAAACGCATTTCATCGCCTAGTCAGCGCGATGATTCGCGCTAGCTGCATGGAGGAGCAGCGTGTGGGCGTAGTGTTGCGCTTGTTCGTCGAGCTAGACGCCGGAGTCGCGGATGGCCAGCTGCGGAATGAGATATGCGGCCTTGATGAAGAGGAAATCAAGGAAGGTCCTCTTCCACTGCTTAAAGTCCGTGGTCGGGCCCATGATGGGGACCGACATCTTCATGGACCGGCTGAGGGCGTCCTTGTCGAAGCCGGGGGCTTCGTGTGCCGCTCGGCCGATGACTACCGGGTCAATGGTGGGGCGACGACCGCCACGGGGGGTGTGGCCACCGCGCTGGGTTGGGGGAGAATGCCGTCCATGGAAGGGGGGAGGTGGGCCACTGGGAAAGGTAGAGCGACCGGCCATGGCATGCGGCGGGCCATACGGGTGCGGGTGGCCACGGGAGGGAGGGACGTGGTGGGGGCGCGCCTCCGGGAAGAGTGGTCCGGGGCTTTGAAGGGCATATCCAGCGGGGGGGGTATGGTGGGGGTGGTGGGAGGTGATCGACCGGTAGCTCGCGACGCGAGGGCTCGCGGTGCGCATCGGGACGTCGTTGTGCGACGGTGGGGTCGCCAACAGGAGCTGCAACGGTAGCTGCGGCGAAGGCCGGTTGTGCGTCCGGATGGGCGTAGCCAAGCAAGGGATGCTCAAGCACGGGGATGGTGTGCACGTCGTGGCAGTCCCGAGAGGGTTCGAGCTGCGCATCGCGGCGGCGCTGAGCGACATGAGTGTCGGGACTAGCACCCGCACCAACAACAACATCAGCGTCGGCCGATTGCGCGTCTAGGCGAGCGTTAATGGGCGCCATTTGCTCAAGTACGAGCGCGAGGGTATCCGGGGTGCGATCGAGAGTGCTCTGCTGAGAGCCGAGGTCATGGGAAGCAAGAGGCGAAACATGCGGAGAGTCGGCAGAGCGAGTTTTCGGGGCCATTTCGAAAGAGGGCGAAAAAGAAAGAGCAGAATAAAATACAAGCAGCGGTAAAAACCGTTAGCCGGACTTGTGCCTAACATTGGTTTCATACAGACGCCCTGATGCCCGCCGACCCCTCGGCATGAAGCCCCGGGGTGTCTCAAAGCACCTTTTATGTATCCTCCACCCAGTGTGGGGCACAAGTCGAGGCCAAGGCCAGGACAGGTGAAGCGCTGCGTTAGCGGCTGAGTCGCTAAGATAATATTAAAATAAAATGGTAAGCTAGGGCTGTCGTGCAACCTCTGGATGCGTATTCACCCGATAGTGCGCCCCCCTCCCTTCTCCAGCTTGGACTTGTGTGCACCCTGTCCACACACGACGAGTGCGTCGGTGTGGGTGGCTGTCTGTCGCCTTCGAGCAGCTGACGTAAAAGGGGTGGAGGTGGGTTTTAAATTGCAGTTTATATTGGCGATATCGCCGACTACAAGGTGAAAATACTACGTTGCTATATAAACTTGCCTTCTGCGGGAGAGCTCTCGATCGCATCTCGCCGAACCAGGTTGTCGCGCGTGAGTGACGTGAGGCGGGGGCCCATAACCTATTGAACCATGCAAACACGGTTAGTGTGGAAGATAACTCACGCAAACGTAGTTACAGTCACAGTCACGCAAACATGACAGTCACAGAGACAACATGCCTACATGCGTGGCGTCGGGACAACAGAAGTGGGAGAGCTGTAGCCTAGCGACTGCTATGTACCGAGTCAAACCGTTTATCGGTATGTCCGATTTAGACATGTACTAATCATATCTAGAGTAGCTTATAGTAGCTATCTGCAACTAATACTTATACGGTATTACTTACAACAATGTGGTGATATTGTTTTGCCAAAGGGGGGCGAAGCGGGGGAGGAGGGATGTGTGTGTTAGGCGAGGTGTGAAATCGCATTATGCTTGTTTGTAAGTGTGTGGGTCGGTGATGTGGGTGGCTGTGTCGCGGAGTGAGGCGAGTAGGGTGTTGGCTTGGTGGGTGAAGTGTGCGCGGAGTGTGGAGGCGATGGGGTTGGTGAGGGAGAGTGGGGGGATGTTGTGGAACATGGTGCCTGCGTCGCGTTGGGCCCGTAACGGGCATCGGAGTGTGGGTGGGGAGGTGTTGCCTGTCATGATGGATTCGGTGGGCCAGTGGGTGTGTGTGGTGGAGATGGTGTGAATGTGTGTTCCGGCCATGTGGCCTCTGTAGCCGGGGGTGTTCATGACTTTGTGGAGGTGGCATACTGTGAGTTATGCGGCGTGGGCTTTGAGGGAGGGGAGGCCGTAGCCGAGGTCGGAGGTAGGGCGGTGGAGGGCTGTGCGAGGGAGGTTGCGCACCGAGGAGACGGCGGAGCGGAGTGCTCGGCAGATTTGGCCGTCGAGGGTGTCCAGCTGGGAGTCGCTGAGGAGGCCGAATTTGAGATTGAGCTGCTTGCCGATGAGGAGGCCGCGGATGACACGTATCCTGCGGGATTACGCGAGTAGGGATGTGGAAAGGGCAGTGATGAGGGATGTTGTAGTGCCCTTTAGTTCTCGCAAGTGCTTGGTGAAGGTGGGGGGGTGTTTAGTTCGATTCCGAGGACGCGGTATGTGTCCGCGGGGCCTATGGAAGGGATGGGGGAGGGACGTGAGTTGATGGTGATGAATTGTGATAGGAGGCGGGATGCGAGGAGGATGCGGTTGGCGAGAGAGGGGGCGTTGCCTGAGAGCGAGAGGGCGCCGGTAATGCAGCATTTTTAGATGTTGACAGTCATACATGTGTAGGCGTTGAAGAAGGAGATTTCTGGAGATGGATAAAGATGTTGGGGGGGGGGAGCCCGTGGCTAGGCTGAGGTCGTCCGCGAAGCCGTGGCCGGGGTAGGTGGCTGTCGGTTAGGAGGGGTCAACGTTAGTTGTGAATGCGCCGGGGCGGTATCCCCTGTTGCCCACCGTGAGCCAGCGGAGGAAGGGTTCCAGGAGGAGCGTAAAGAGGAAGGGGGAGAGGGTGTCCCCCTGTAGGGTGCCGCGGTTAATGTCGATGGAGGGGGTGGAGCCATATGGGGTGAATTAATCGGTGGAGGAGACATCGTAGAGTTGTTCACATGTACCGACAAAGGTGGGGTGTATACCGAGTTGGCGCATGTGTTTGAACATAATGCGGTGGTTGGCGGCATTGAAGGCGCCTTTGAAGTCCGCGTGCATGACGTAGATGTCTTTGTTGTGGTGTTTGGCGTCCTCCATCATCATGATGATGGAGAATAATGCGTCGTGTATTCTGCGGTGTTGTCTGAATCCGTCATGTTGGTCGCTCAAGATGCCATGCGTTTCGGCGTATTTCAAGCTTGCATCTTTTATTAGAGCGGTCAAGAGTTTAAGAAGGTTGTTCATGAGGGCGACGTGGCGGTAGTTGTCGAGGAGGGTGGGGTCATCTTTTTGTGGAGTAGGCATGTGGTGCTGTGGCACCATTCGGGGGGGGTGTAGGCTTTGCGCGCGAGGGGTGAGAGGAGGGAGAAGAGGGCGGAGCATGTCGCTACTAGGGGTAGGAATTTAATGATTTCGTTAGGTATACCGTCGGGGCCGGGGCCTTGCCCGTGCCGAGGGAGTTAATCGTTTTATCGAATGTATCGCAGGTTATCATGTCGGCGAGGGTGAGGGAGGTGTCCCCGCGGGGTTCGATGACGTAGCGGTCGGGGCTATCCGTGTGTTCCCACGGAGGGGTGAATAGTACGGGTGGGGTAGCGCGGCTGAGTTCGGCGTCGAAGTGCGAGCGGACTGCCGCGAGGACTTCAGTGGGGGAAGTTGCATTCGTTCTATCTGGTCGAGTAATTTTATGTAGAGTCGAGGTTGCGCGGCTGTGAGGGAGGAGGCCGCATTTAATTTTCAAGTGTCGGTGGGAGGATTTCGGGCAAGCGTCATAGGCCGTATCGGCGTGGGATTATTTTATTTTGCTCAGTTTGTCCGCGGTGGTGGTGTGGAGGAGTTGGCGTATGCGTGCTTGGCACTGGTGTTTGATGTTGTCGGGGGCGAGATATTCGGGCGTATTTAAGAGAGCTGGGGCGAGGGGGAGGAGGCCGCGGTTGATGCTACATCGGCGGAGTTTTTGAATGAGTTTGCGGGATTTTTTTGTGAGCAAGGTGAGGTCTTGGGAAGTGTTGGGGGGTCTAGGCTTCTTCTGGGGGAGGAGGGGCCAAATGGTGGCTGCGTGGTTCGTGTGGTTGGAAAGGAGAGTAGTGAATTGCGAGGCGAGAGTGTCCAATGTGTATGTGGAGACGGTGGGTGTGAGTGTGTTGAGGATTTCAGCGTGAAGGGTGGCAGTCTGGTTGATGAGGTCGGGTGTGTTGCATTGGTACGCTTTGATGTGGTCGTGTGAGAGGAGAATTTTGAAGGTGAATGTACGGGTGAAGTGGGGTGTGTGTGGGGATTTTGTGGGGGTCGTGGCGTGAGCGATGAGGGTGGAGGGGGCTGGTATGACGAGATTGATGGCCGAGTGGTCGGTGAAGTGGGAGGGGGATGAGAAGACCGAGGTAGCGGCGGGGGAGAGACTAAGGGGCGAGGGGGGTGTGGAGAGCCAGTGGTCAAGGCAGCCGCCGCTGCGGGGGAAGGTGGGGATGGGGGGGTGGAGGGGTTGTAGGTGTGTGACTAGTAGGGAGGTGAGGGCGGGGTTGCCGGTACCTTGGGTGGTGGTCGTCTAGAAGTCGCCCCCCCAGAGGACGCGGTGGAGCGGGTGGTCGTCGGCGAGGCGGAGGCCCCACGCTCCAACTTCTGAGTACATTCGGGTCAGTTGGGGGTTGTGCAGTTGCGGCATGGAGACACCGAGGAGGAGGTAGGGGGAGCCTGAGTGTGGGATGAGGGATAGGCAAGCAATGTAGGGAATGAGTTGTGTCGGGGGGGTCATGACTGTGGCGGATTGGAAGGAGGTCTTTCGAACCGCGAAGAGTACGCCTACATTGGGTTGGGGCACATGTGAGTGGTGTGGACGGGAGGTTTTGAGAAAGTATTGGGGGAGGGCGATACGCCAGCGGGATTTGTGAGTCGCGTGGTTGGTTTTTGTGAGGATGAGGATGTCGGGTTGGTGTGTGGTAGTGAGGTGTTCGACGTCGAGGATGGATGTGTGGAGGCCGCGGGGGTTGAGGTTGATGAGGTGGAGGGGTTGGGCTATATGGTGTGAGAGGAATGGGGGGGGTGATGGGGGTGGGGGGTGGGGAGAATCGACTCGGGTCCTGGCTTTAGGGGTAGGGGGGGGGGGGGGGGAGGGAAGGTGGGGGGGGCGTGGGTGGATGGGGGAGGGAGGTTTGGTGGGGGGAGGGGGGGTGGAGGGGGCGCGGGGGCGGAATGAGGGAGGAGGGTTGAGGGGGTTAGAGGGCGGTAAGCAGTTGGGAGCGCCCGACCGGGAGTGGAGCAGAAGGTGTGGTGCTATAAGAGGGATTGTAGTGAGTAGAGAGTGGTCCGGGGGGTCGAAATAAGGGGGATTATATGCTTGGTCGGTGGGTGCGGTGAGGATATAGTACGTGTGTAGCAGGACGTGGGTTCCGCACGACCATGCGTGGCATGTGTCGTTTTGTCGAGGGGGGCTGAGTAAACGGAGGGTACCGACTATTGTGGGGGGGGGTAGATTCCGAGGAGGCGAGGAGTGAGAGTGAGCGTGTAAGAAGGGATGGTGGGGGAGGGTGGTGAAGGGAGTCAATCCAAGTAGCAGAGATGTGGGTTATGTGTGGGAGGCCAAAGTGGGAGTGTTGCTAGGTGAGGATGAGGAGATAGTGGTGGGGTGTGCCCGGGTGTGGGGGTGAGCCTCTGTTAGAGAGGTTTGTCAACTGGCTGGGGTATAGCTGATGGTTATCGAAGTTATCGACTTCGTTATTTGTTATTATAGTATATGAGTGACAAGTGTCGGAGTGTAGTTTGGCGAGGGAGGTAGCAATGGAGTAGATGTTACAGAGCTCATGGTAGCGACCCCATTAGAAGGAGAGGACTGCGGAGGAGTCAAGGCGACCAATGGGGGTGGTAAGCCGTGTTCAAAGTTAAGGTCAAACATGTAGTTGTGAAGTTGTTTGACTGTGCACGTACGGGGGTTGAAATGAGGCGGGAGCGATGCCCTGTGGGAGTTGTTTATAGTGTTTGAGCGGATATCATGGGGAGGGTTGTGGGTGTGGGTGTGGGGTCGAACCTCCGGGCATGTTGGCCCGTCTGCTGTGGAGTTAGGGACGGGGATCGGCCTTGTCGGCCGGTGGGGGCTCGGGGGGGGAGGTGGGAGGTCCGGAGGAGTGTGAGCGCCGTGCGTCAATGTCGTCCTCAAGAGGGGTTTCTTCCGGCAGGTCGTCCAAGTCGAGGTCCGATTATGTGGGGGAGGAGACGGGCAGAGGGAGGAGGGAGGGTGGGGGGTGGTGGGTGCGGGTTGGGGGGTGGGGGGTGGGCCTTGGGCAGGGGTGAGGTGTAGCGAGGGGGTAGGGGTGGCGTGGGAGCGAGTGGTGATTTGGTGGGGAGGGTGTCGAGGGGGGGGGGTCTTCCTGTGGGGTGGGCGGGTGTGCTTAGTGACGCCTGCCGGTGGGGCGAGCTTGAGGGCGGGGCCGGTCGGGGTTCGGGTGTTGGGGGAAGAGTCCATGGGGTCGTTTGGGGGAGGGAGGGGGTGGTGAGGAGGGGATAGGGTGGTGTAGGTGTGGTGGTGGTGCGAATGGGCATGGGTGGAGGAGTAGGATGGTGTGAGTTGGGGGCGGGAGCCGATTGAGGGGGGGGCGGGGTTGGGCTGAGAGAGGGGGGTGGAGGAGGGGGTCGGTCGTGTCTTCAGTGATCGTGGGTAGGGTTGGGGGGTGGAGGGGGTGGCTTGTCGGTTGGCGGCGGGGTCGGCTAGGTGTGAGGGGGGGGAGTGGTGGATGGTTCAGGGGAGGGCGAGCGGCGCTTTCTGGAGGGTCTCGGGTGATGAGAGTTGGAGGAGGGGGGGAGGGGAGGGAGGGGGCTAATTGGATGTCGGGGAGGTAGTTGAGGTCGAGGGGGTATCTTCGTATGTGTCTAGCAGTGTGCCATCCGCGGGTTCGAGCTGCCTGGTCATGTAGGTGTGAGATGTTTGAAGGTGGCGAGTCCACTCGAGGAGAAGAGAGGGAGGGTTGCGGAGGAGGGTTTTTTTTGTGAGGGTTAGCTGGCGGGGGGGGGTGCGGTGGTGGTAAATACATGGTCCGTGATGCAGGACCTACCAAAGGTGGAATAGTAATGGGGTGTGATGTAAAGGGAGCAAGTTGTGTGTGTGTGTAAGAGTTCCGCGTTGAATGTAGGTGTGGTGGAGGGGAATGGTGGCGGTGCCGTTGGTGGAGATGAGGATGCAATACATGACGGTGTTTGTTTTGAGGGAGGTGTGTTGTGTGAGGTCGAAGGTGGAGGGTGAGGGTCTGTCGGGATTGCTGTAAATTTGTGCATATTTGTTTGCTATTTCGTGAAGGAGTGTGGAGAGCCAATGTGAAGGGGGAATGATGCCGTTAGTCGTGGGGCTGGGGAAGGGTAGTGGGTGTGGGGATTGAATGAGGACGGTGGTGAGGCATGTGTCAGTCCAAGAGGTGCATGGGACATGACCAATGAGAGGGGGGGTGTGATGGTGATTGTGTAAATTTGTGGGGTGGGGGTATTGTGTAGATGGATGAGTGAATTGTGGCGTGAAATTGTACATGGCCGGATTGTGAAAGGATGGGGTTGTTGGAGTGGTGGAGGATATTTACCAAGAAGGAGGGGGGGTCGTCCTCGATATGGACGGGCTCCCGTGTGGGTTGGAGGGCGTCAACGAGTTGGAGGAGGAGTTGGGTGGGTTTTGGGAGGTCTTATACGCGGGAGGTTGGGGTCGAGGAGTGGGCACTCCAATCGTCGGTGAGGTCCGACGCGAGGCGATCGAGGAGGAGGGCATGTAACATGGGAACGACTTCTAGGCCGGAGACATGTAAGAACAAAGAGGGGCTGATTTTGACGCGGCGGCCTGAGATGGCAAGGATGTGTATTGCTCGGAGGGCCTGAATCTTTTGTTGTTTTAGTGTGGCGGTGAGGTGGGGGTCTGCGGCAGCGTTGGGCGGCGCGGGACCGCCCGATGGGAGTTCACGCTGGCGTGAAGCTATTTGATATAAAAGGCCGACCGCTGAGCAGGAAGTGGGAATGTCCAGTAGTACTTTGTCATATCCTAACCATTTAGCTAAGTGCTAGTATCTGACATTATTTATTTCCTCTAAATGGTACATGTATCTTAGCGATATTCAGTGACTCCTTTATTGTCATCACGGCAGTACAACTGTATCGCCGTATTTTCCCTCGACAGTACAGAGTTACTAGCAGTATCTCTTCTAGATAGTTCGTCTCTAGATAGTTCTAAGAGCTTGTGCGATAAGGTTAGATAGACGGTACAGATAATCTCAAATAATATGTAGCACTAGTAATAGTTTGGTTTAGTTAGCAGACAACACAAGCTACAGGTTCTAAGGTTGTTTCTAGAACACCTGAGGTGTGGATATTTAAGACGGGGACTTACTGGTAGAGCGGGAGAGACCGGTACAGAATAGAATTACGCCACACCCAGATTGTAAGAAACCCTTTTCCTAAGACAATCTTATTAATTCTCTCTACGCCGTATAATTAGATCCAGAGATTAGGTTCTACTATTAGTCTAAGGTTGCCAACTTAGCCTAACCAAAGTAGCACCTCACACGTGGTTTCGGAGCCTCAGAACAGCTAGACGAGACGAAGATGTCTAACCGAGCAGGAGAGAGACTACCAGAGGAAGTTGATGGTCGACCATAGGGGGCGCCTTCTGGGCCGACACAGCCGACGTCGACATATGGTGGAAGACATGCAGTGCGAAAAGGATCGAGTCCCACGATGGAGCCTATGTCGGTACACGTCACCGAGATGCTACAACGACTAAGTAACCGAGTTGACACTTTTTCGATTGAGCTATCTCAACTGCGTGACCACGTCGACAACGGTTTCAGACATTTTGAAGGACGAGTGAACAGAAGCCGAGAAACGGAGAATTTTCTTCGAGGAGAACAATTGAGATCGGAGAGGACGCGAGAGATGCCAAGCATGATGCCGAACGATGTCAAACCAGCCAAGATCAAGAACATCGCTACGACTAACATCGACGAGCTGAGAAACTGGTTCCGACATGCGCGAGGGTATCTACGGTATCACAGCGTTAACCCTGAAGAGCAAAGATGAGTGTACTGGGTATCTGGCTTTCTGGAAGGCCCACTATCGAAGTGGTGGTACTCCCAAGTTGCGCAGACTAGAGATGAAGTCGGTGGAGGATTTTCCATAGTTTCTTAGATGGAGAAATCCTTAATTCAGGAATTATGCGGAAGAACACCGGCGGAACAAGCGAGATTGAATCTGGACAAAGCGCGACTGAAAACCACGGTCTTGAAGTATGCAAACTATTTTCGTGAACAATTATTGGAGCTTCCTCACCGTCATGAAGAAGATAACGTACATGACTTCCAGCGCGGTTTGAGACCCTCGATTCATAAGGAGGTTGCCCTGAAAAACCCTAAGATCCTACACGAGACGATTCAAGCAGCTCTGCGTGCGGAGGCAGCGGAGACCAAGATTGAGACGGCCCAACGTTCGACAGGCCGATTGAACGCCATTGAAGAAGATAGCGACTTTTCAGAGGCATCGGAGAAGAGCGACAATGAGTCGGAGGAAGAATCGCATGGCGCGACCGAAGAAAAGCCGCGGGAGCTGTACGAGATTAGACGCCTCACACAAGAGGAGGTCGACAGATTTAAGAAGGAGGGCAAGTGCTTCATTTGCCACAAGAAGGGACACATCGCTATCGACTGCCCAGACATAAAGAACAAGAAGAACGACAAAACGAGGAAATCCCGGCCGGGAAAGTGAGACATGAGTCGGCAGCTCGCGGCAAGCTGCAGGATGAGGTTTCGTCTCCTACAACGACTCAGGAAGAGACCAGAACAGAAGAAGTACGAAACCCGTTACCTCAAACGACATTGAGGCTAGTCTTTAGGAGCAAGGACTTTAGCGACTGGATGATGAATAGGGAGTATTTCCTCAAGTACTCTCAGACCTACGGACCTTTAGACTTAGATGGAGCTAGCGATAATGACGGCCTTAATTATCAAGTGGCGGAGGATTTTTGCTGTCCGGCGCGCCCATTTCAAGAGAGAGATTTACAGAAGTACCGGAGAATTTGGCTA